>PVKA01015316.1:0-50260 GCA_004027165.1 Ctenomys sociabilis
AATTATAAAAAAGTGAGTTTAATAATAAATGGGTGTGACTAGATGATGGCAGTCCCTAACTGGTAAGAAGTTGAGTTCAATTCCTGGTACAATTTTTTTTTTTTAACGGATAAATACACAAGAATTTATCACAGCAGTCTTTTCCATACAGAAAGGTTTGGCAGGCTGGTCAAGTAGCTCAGAGGATTAAAGTGCCTGCAAGCAGGCACAGGGACCAGGGGTTTGTCCCCTGAGGTGTGCTGAGATGGCAAATGAGACTGGGTGTTGTGCTGCGCGCCTGTGATCCCAGCACTTGGGAGGCTGTACAGGCGGATCACTACGAGTCCAATCTAGTAGTGAGACCCTGAACATCCCTAAAATACATTAAAAAAAAGGTTTGACAGTTTCAAGGCCTGTACCCAAATTGACCATTACTAAAATAGCACATTTTAGGGCTACATTTTGTGCTTGAATTATGTTGCTATTTTCCACCTTAACTGTTCTGTATTTGACACAAATGAGAAAGTGTGACTGGGGTGGTCACCGCACACATTGAGTCCTCCTAATAACTATTTTTACTCCTGGTATTATTCCATTCAGCAGAGAGGATCACAGTTTCTTTTACACTAGCAGCATTCTCAGCACCCTTATTAAAAGTATGTGTGTGACTACTGCTCAGGGGCTTGAAACAAGAAGCTTGGCATTAGTCAGAGGATCCAAAATATGCATTTGGTTGTCACTTTAGGTTCATAAATCTGGACAAAGTAGTCTCAATAAATTTCCTCTAGTGGGATTTTAAAGGAATTAAAAAACACTGAAGATGATCGGGGCAGTACAGGTCTCTGTCTTTCCTATTTCTATTCTGCTCCTAGTAATACTCCTTTCTTACTGGTGGAATGAATCATCCCACCTAGAAAACTCAGGGGCATTAAAAAAAAACAAACAAAAAAAAACACCTCAAGTTCCTTACATTTCTTGTGCAATCCTCCACTAAGCACATTGCTTGGCTAAAACCATCTGCTTCATCAGGCTTTCTGCTCGGTGTGTGCTAGGAGAGCCCTACCTTCCTGCTCCCTGTAGACCAGAAAACATGGTCTCATGCTCTAGAAGGGCCTAAAGCCTTTCATTAATCAGGGCTGCTCAAGCTTCTCAGGGCAGCTGAGTGACACAGGGGCTCCAGGCTTCTTCCTACCCCTGCTTCCCTTTCACTGTTACAGCAGGGCAAGTGTGACCTTGGAACAGAGCTCCACATGGGGCACAGAAGAGGATCAAATTCCTTTTTTAAAAATGTATTTGGTACAAGGTCTGTAGGGTCTACAGGGTCTACAAGGTCACGCTATGTAGATCAGACATAGTGATTTTCCTGTTTTCAGCCTCCCAAGCCCCAGGATTACAGGCGCATGCCACCACGCTCAGTCTCAACGGGCCATCTCAGTGCACCACACAGGTGGGGCCGGCATTGCACCCTGGGGTTGAAAGCCAGGCTGCTGCACTCTGCCTAATAAGGCACTTTCATCAGCTGAGCTATCTGGCCAGCCCAAGGATCAAAATCCTGAATATGTGCAATCAATGCCAGCCCTGCCTCTCGTGTGCCCAGAAAGACAAGCACCCTGGGAAGGGGTCCCTGCCAGTGTGGCCCTCAAGCAAGGGACACAAATTGCCCCTTTTAGGGATAAAGTCAAGTCCCTGTATCACTTTAAAGCATTTACTTTCTTTAAAAAAAACAAAATACAGAAAGGGTCTATTAATTAGAAAATATGGATGTTTGGAAACAAAGAAATCAAAAGACATTTCCAGAGAAAAATATTTTTCAAAAGCAGAAAAAACTGCATAGTTAAAAATCACATTTCAGTGTACCTTAAAGAATTACTATCCTACCTTCTTACCTTGGTTTACCCAAATAATTTGACAGCTAAACAGGGACAACAGAGTGGGAAACCCTTAACATCCTTAAACAAATAAATGATGTTCAAAAACCAATAATCTGTTGTAAAATGAAAAGCCTAGACATTAGAGTTCAAATATGCAAAGCAGAAAGTGATAAAGAAACAAGAAAACTGCTGCCTCGCTCCCCTGTTGCCTGTTCAGAGAAAGCAAGCATGAAGGCTCAGGGTTGCTTACTCAGAGCACAGCCATAAACTAGCAGTGGGTGAGGGCAGGCAGCACATTTGGACCAGGGACAGGTCCACAAATTGCAGACTGAAAGCCTGCATCCAAGCGGTGAAGGACCTAACAGTGCCTAGTAGGATTAGTCAGACATGTGCCAAGTAAAGGCAGTTTCACAAGATCATTAGAAGAGTACAACCTGGGGCTTAAGGCAGAGGTGTGATCCTGCTGCCTACATGGTGACAGGAGTTTTTGAGACATGCTGCCTGACTGCTCCAATGTTTTTTTTTTTTTTTAAATTAGCTGTGATTTGAAATGCTTATGTTGAATAATACACCAGCAGTAATGTGCTAGAATAGTTTGTGTCAATCTTCAGGAAAAGAGACAAGCAGTCAGAAAGCCTAAGAAACAGGACTGCTTTCTAAAAATAAAAATTTTAAGCTACTTGATGTTTTTTTACAACTGGCAATCAATCCTTAGAACCCTGTGAAATAAATACTATTGCAACTTGTACTTCTCAAATGAGAAATTAATATCACAGAAAGTTTAAGCAGTTTCTTCAGGGATAAACAACTACTTCAGGGTAGAGAGCTGCAACTGTTAACCACCAAACTCTGCACACAGTCTTGTTTTCAGCAATTTCACCAAATCAATGGTTTCTGATGAACTGGAAAGGAATTTTCAGAGGTTGAAGCTAATTATTAAATCACTCTTTGTCTTTACTGAGCATAAAACCAAAGAATGGATACAGTTAAGTAGATTACATTCCAAAAAATAAATAAATAAAACCTAAGAATACTGTAATGGGATAAAAGTCACAGTAGAGGAAAACAGTATTCTTTAGGTCTGAAACAAAAATCTTCCATTAAAAACAAAAAGGAATTGAAACTGTACAGATGTCCAAAGGCAGTAATATAAAGCATGGTTAATGTATCTGTCTGAAATTCACAAAACTACTCATATATTTTGTATCTACAACCCCAAATAGCAACAATACTAGAGAAATAAATTGGCTGTAAAAACTCACTTCTGCATAGTCCAATTATCACACCATAGTCTGGTGACACATTATTAATGCTTTTCTAGTACAGTCCCTTTTCCCTCTCCCTAGGAAACTACATCAGGGAATGGTAGATACCCAGTTGTACAAATACCTGAAGTTATTGCAGAATTCTGGACATACTGAGAGAACACTGTGGCCATGCTGAGAACAGTAAGAAACAATGCAAATCACTATCAGAAACAGAACAGAGAGTACCTCAGTAGCCACTTCAATGATGGACTCTGAGGGGCTAAAGTTTACCAAAGCAACAAAATGGAAAACCCCAACTTCTTCAAACAGAAGTAGAAAAATACCCTTTATATACAGTTTGTCGAAAAAAATTTATTAGAAGCACAAAACTATGTCAGTCACGAGGTTAGACACTGAATATGGGAAACAATAACCCTGCTTCCAATGTGTCCACTTGCAGCCTAGGCTGAGGCCAATCCAAGACTTTCAGTAGTTCATTGCAACAGAGCTCACTAGGTTCGTGAGCAATGATACGTAGGATGAGGTTCCAGGGTATGGAGGTTGATGGCGCAACTGTGTGACAGCTCCCGTCTCCAGATAGAGTCTCCATGAGAAGCACTGGTTGTCTAGGCACAAGGACAGAGGTTGCAGGCGGCAGCAGCCCCAGACCCAGGGTTGTCAGGGCCACACTGGGAAGTCTCACATGGCAGTCACACTGTAACAGAAGATGGCAGGCAGGAGATTCCAATCACCCCTCCCCTCAACGAAGAGGGTGAAATTGAGAGATTGAAGTATAAAATTTAGATAGCAAATAAGTGAGCAGTAATTGCACTACTACCTAGACCTATGTGGGGCTTTGGAGACGTAATGAAGTGTAAGAAGCCATGAATCTTGTCATCCTGTGCTGCAAAAGTCCAGGCGGAAAAAATCATAAGTCACACAGATAAAGAAACATCCTAATTATCAACCTAAGTGGTTTCTATCAAGACTCTAGTTATGATAAACAGGCCCAAGAAGAGTGGGACGTGGTGGTGCCTATTTAAACATCTTTTATAGAGACAGAATAGAGTCCCTGTAACTGAACTGAAAATTACCTGAAAAATCTACCCACTAGAGTAACTAGGAGGTAAGTATGAAAGGAAGCGTGTTTAAGACAGATCTTTTCAGAATAGTCCTGCTACGTAGATTCTTCCAGCAAGCAGTATTTGATGAATCTGACTACTACAGCTTTCATACAGCACATGTTCTTACATTGTGATGGACCAACGGTTGCTTAGCTACTTGCAATTCCTACACTCAGGTAAGGCATGGGGATACACCTTATTTTTATTAGTTCCCTTTCAATCTCCAATGAGGGAAGTTAATTTTCTTTTTTTTAAATTCATTTTTTTATTGATGAACAATTAGCAATGAGACAGTTTCAAGAGAAGTTAACAGGACAGATTCAATAATTAATACACTGCAAACTTTTTGTAATGTTTTGGTATCGTACAAGGTGCATACATGATATTGTACTTACAGACACTATTATGGCAGATGTCTCTAATCAGTGAATTAAGAGAGTATAGCTGTCTATATATATATATATATTTTAAGCTGAATTATATCACAGTTTCAATAATTAATACTTTTTACCTTATCTTCCCAGTGGTTGTCCATAGTACTAGAAGCCTACATATCTTGTCCAACCACTATTAATGCAAATCTTGCTTCTCATAGAATTATGCAGAAGCACTGCTTATTTATCCTAACTGTACTGTTTATACCAACACATGATTCTTCCTTCGTATCCCCCTTTTTTTGTCTAGACCTGTCAAAGATGGCCACTCCATTGTCATTAAACCATTAAAGGTGCCTGAACTCTGTGACACAATCCAACACAGTCTAGCATTCCACAATAATAGTGAATTATCTGAAGAAGTTGTTGACTGTAGCCATTTATAGCTCAACTTATTATTATGGCCCCATGCTATATACCTTATTTTTATACTTTTCTGCTGGATGGTTAAGACCGAGATAGAAAAGACCTATACAACAAAAAATGTACTTTTGTTTCTGATGAGGTCAGGCAAGTCCCCTCAGGGTTTATCTTGTTTATTTTCTTAAATACATGTCCACTGAGAAAAATTTTACAAATCCCAGAATACTAGAACTTTCTCAATTTTTTTTTTTTTTTTTTTTTTTTTTTTTTTTTTTTTTTTTTTTTTTTTTTTTTTTTTTTTTTTTTTTGGTGGTATCAGGGATTGAACTCGGGACCTTGTGCTTGCCAGGCAAGCACTTATCCACTGAGCTATTTCCCCAGGCCCCAAGAACTTAAATGAGATGACTACATGTTAAAGAAAGGAATAAAACTAACTTTAAAATAGAAAATCACAATGTGTTTAACAAGGCAAATTTAATTTTGTTAATCCTTAAACAGAAGTGATGACTGCACTCTAGCGCTGTGTGAAGGCCAGTGAACTATAACCCTATTTTTCACAACAATACATTCAGATATTTAAGAAGAGACAACAGACTGAAACAGAGAATTGTCAGTTGAAGATAACAATCTGAGTATCAGTTTTATATTCTAAGCTGTTACCCAAGAAGTCTTTCAAGTTTAAAAAATACTTTTTGGCCTCTTCATCTTTTAACTTAACAGGAGTGTGATAAGCTTTGCTACTGAGAAGGTGAGAACTTTTTAGTTGCCTATGGGTTTTTAGAAATATATTCACAAGCTCTTCAAACATTACAAGGTTTAAAGATTTTGTCAGAAAACAACCTGCCAACCTTTAAAGCAGTATCATCTCCATATTTTGCCAAATGTCCTTAAGCAAGCTATACATTTCAAATACAACACACCACAACCAGAAAACTAGTAATTTTAAGGTTCAGTGCTTACCGAGTACCTTTTATCTTCTTGATAGTATGCAAGCCATCAATAAAAAACCCTGATCTTCCTGTGTGTGGCCAACCTGAGGAAGAAAGACATCTAGAAAGTGTGACTAAGGAGTTCTCCTGGGTAGTGTTTGCAGCCAAAGTGAAAATGCTAGCTCAAGTTTTCAGATTGTTACAAAGTCCTCACAACCTGAAGTATAGGCGGGAATTATGGGGTGTTCCATCGGGGGTGCTGATACTGCTTGGGGATGCTATATGGTTCAAAGCAATGCTATTTAAAGTTTGGACATAGCATCACAACTTAGGAATGTATGATCTTTAGCTACTAAATTTGAACGTTTCAGCACATTCTCCTGGTGATTCTAGGTCTCACGAGCCAAAACAAGTCTCATAGTGCCTGGCTAGGTACAGGACATGCCACAGCAACAGAAGGAAGGAAATGAAGTCTGTTCCTCTGAAACAGCATGGACACCTGAGGGCCCAGCAGGCTACACACTTCACTGCTTCACCTCTACAGTCAGTCTTAGGAAAAGCCCCAGCAGATTCCTTTACAAATTCAAGCTGGAAGCTAGAAAGGCTTATCTCTGTTCTCCCACAGGGTTTTGCCATGGGCAGGGAGTTCCCCGAGTCCTGTACTCTCACAAGCAGTGGAAGAGTGCCTTGTTTCTTTATTCCTTCCTTCAACATCTCCACTAACCCAACAACTTACTTCAGGTTTGGGTGGGGGGAAGAGATTTCTTAAGAGCATGGATAAAACATTACATTACTGATTTTTGTAATACTATCATGAAAGAGATCTCTGGAGATGACAATATTTGAGGCCCACTAATGAACAGCGAATGTGAAATTCTAGGCACAGTGAGAAAGCAATAAACAGGTACTACGGAGGCTTGCTTTGAAAATTTTACAAATAAGTTTAGTTATGGGGTAAGCTAGTCTGTTTTTGGTCTTCTACCTGAATTTCTTTCCTTCAGATTTAGCAAGCACTGATGGATCAAAGACTGCACCACTAACTTATCCCTTAAGGTCTGCTTCTGGATAGTGTGAGCTCACTTCAGTACAGTAGATGTGACAGTGCTTCAAGAGTCTAAAAATGAACATAAATCAAGTCACACCTAGTGGGGATTTATTGATTTTGAAGGTCCTATGTGTTCTTGATAGAACCCTAAGTCTTAGCACTGTATTTTTCTAACTCCTCTATCCCTCCTGTGTCTGCAAGTCCAGGTTTCCAAATATTACTAAAGGTGGAGATGATAATATGGGAACATGTCTGAAGCTTTTTAGCTATTTCTGATACACATGCCCAACATCCCCAACTGATAATCACTGGTCAGTTGTACGTATTTTATTTGCCACAAATTTTTCATACATAATTCAACAGTAGCTATACTGTCATTAGTTGAACGAGACATCACAAAAGTGTAAGTTTCTTTTATACACACAAAATGTTAACATTTTATAACTCAATTGGCTCCATGCATGAAATGCCGCATACAACTTCTGAATGAAATATAGATCTAAGCATTCAAAAATCAATGGTTGTTTTAATTTTGATAATTGCTTACACTACGCTGGTTAACTTGTTAACCATTTAAAATTGCACAAAATAAGGACAGCTACATCATAAGCACTTCATCATCAATGTATTCATTTAACACCAACAATGCACTAAATATAGCACAAACAGCTTTTCTGGATTTAGGCAATTACCAATATTCACTTAAAATTTACATTAAAATTTGAAAATCTAATGCTATACTTCTGGCAATTTAATCTGGTTTATGACTTAATTACAACATGTAAGCAAACCCACATTAAGCCCATCTTCATGAATTACAATTATTTAATGTACTGTACTGATAATACATATAAGCCTTCCTAAACATTGTGACAATTTGGATATGAAAAAAAAACTTTATATAAAAATACTACGATGCACTTACTCATAATCCCACCATACTGACGTTTTTGTGTATTCTTTTAATCTTTAACTACAAATATAAATTTTATGTAGCTGGTAACTGATACACAATATGAGGAAGTCACTATTTAAATTTTACTGTACAAAATTACCTGTAGACATCACTGTAAGGAAGCTACATAAAGTTCACAATTTATAATATGCCTCATAACCATCAAATGTCTAAATTTGAACCTTCTATGCCAAATTTCAATTTTCTGTTTTCAACTAAACAAACTAAGATGGTTTCATGTTAATCCAGCTCATCATCTAGAAAATAGCACATTTATTTTGTATATACAGGATAAAGCTACTTTTGTCATTATTTAGCATTTTCTTTGTGTAATCAGAATAAAATTTAATTTTAGCATTAACAGCCACGTACTAATCTAACTAATCATCTCAGTATTTCTTAGTTGCTCTTTTTTGAATTTGTGCTAGAGAAGGTACTAAATTCAAACAACAGACTTCTCCAAAGGGAAGCGAACTGCACACACGCGAGACGCCTTGGAGATGCAGGTGGTTTGGGCGGAGTGCGCTTAGTGCTCACATCGATGCCAGTGTCCCCAAGGGATCCCATTCTACTGTACAGTGAACTTCATATCAGCATTCTCTTTAGGGATATTAAGGAAAACAAAAACAACAGACAATATGTGCATTTTGAAATTTTCAGGTGAAAAGTTCTGTATTTTTAAAAATAGACTTGTTATTAACTCTCTTTAGGGCAAGTGCTACTTACTACTAACTAGCACTAAAACACTGGTTATTCTGGCTGGAAATCATAACGAGTTCACCTTCACAATAGGTTTCAAGAACACTTCTCTAGAGGGCTGATGTGATTTCAGGTAGTAGCACACTGACATCTAGTGGAGATTTATGGTGTGCTATGGGATGGATACCTTAAACCCAAAATAACCAACACAGAGAAGCAGAAACATCTTTTGGTCTTCATGAAAAGAACAAAATACAAAGATTAAACAAATGGAGGAACAATCTCTGTATACTTAAGTTTTACTTGTTTAAGTAGAAACAACTCTGTCAATCCTCAAGACCTAATCACTAGTCATGGGACAATGAACATAGGAGTGGTGAAAAACTGTTTAGTGACTATCTCTGCAATGAGCTACATTCCCAAAACTTTGCATTTTTGCAACAGGGTACTGCGAAGTCACTTCCACTGGCTTTGAACCCATTATCCAGCCTCAGCATTCTGAGCAGCTCTGATCACAGGCACGTGCTACTGCACACAGCTTCTCATTCAGAATTTAAGGGACAAATTACATTATAGATTTGTTCACTTTCCTCTTTTCTTTCAACAGTGAATTCAAGAGAAGTTGGAAGAAAGGAGGGAAGTAGAGTACAGAAAGAAGAGGAGAGGGAAAAGAAAGGGAAGACGAAGGGGGCAAGAGCAGGTAGGGGGAATCATGACTTCCAGGTTTTAAATGCATTTTTATGATTAACTTTTTAATTCACTATTATTTTATTTTTCTAGAAGAAAAAGGTCCTTTAAGTGAAAATCGCAGGCACACCCTAGACAGCTATCTACACTTGCTTACTTAGCACACTGCATGTACTCTACAATGAAGTGTTTTCTAGCACTTTGAGCCTAGTACTAGCCGAAAATGTCTAATATCAATAAAAGTGCAACTTCTTTATGTCCCTTCTGAAGGTTCCAAGAAATATTAAGTGGCTCCAAGAGGAAGTCAATGTCACAACTACATATTTAACATGTGATTAAATTACACAACATTAACAAATATGTATGAGAAGACTGTCACAATCGTATCTACTATAGCACAAAATTAATTTTTTATTTTTAGTGTGGTACTGGGGATTGAACTCAGGACTCTGCACTTGCCAGGCAGGTGCTTAATTCTACTGAGTTATCTCCTCAGCCCACAAACTGAAGTTAAAAACACACCCCTCCACTGGTTTAGTGAGGCTAGAATGGCACAGGGTGCAGATGGTCTATCAGATCCACACCAGCCCACTTCTTGTTTTCTACTGAGCTCCAACCACTGGATGGAGCATCTTTACACCACTATGTAAGAGCTGCATATTCTAGGAAAAAGCAAAGGCTAAAGATAAAAACGAGGAATCTTGGAGGATGGAGTAAGAAAATTTTAAAATAAGGCTGCATGCCTATTATTAGCCTCTTGTTCTGGCAGATCATGTTATGATTCCAAGATAATCTTTTCTGGAAAAAAAAAAAAAAAGAAGAAGAAGAAGGAAGAGGAAAGAGAAGGCAAAAAGAAAAAAAAATCAAAACAAAATGCTGGTCTCAAATGGTAAAGAAAATCTGGTTAAGAAAAATATACATGAATTTATTTGCATCATAACCAGAGTGGTTTAAATTTCTTAATTCTTACTCTGGCTGATATATGGCAATCAGAAAAAAAAAAAAATCATCTAAAAATTACAGGACCACACCACATACAGAGCTGTACACCAGCTCTGAGGTGTACAATCCTAGAATTTGAAGCAAGACATGTTGCTCAACTAGAAGCAAAGCATCCTTAACATAAAGGCATATCTGGTATTCATGTTGTTAAACAGGAAATTTTTAAAAAATATACTCACTCATGTCCTTCTTGGCAACTAAACTTCAATCTTCAGAGCCCAAAGACAAAACAAACAAACGAAAAACAACAAAAAAAGATGTAACACAGCCTATTAGCAAAGCAAACATAATACTCTAATAGTGAAGCTTCATGATGCACTTGTGTATAATTATCCACAAAATTTAATTGTATATTTTACTGTTGTGAAAAATTCTTTCCAAATTATTTCACACTGCCCATTGTTCTACTACTGAATAAAAATTTAATTTACTACAGTCCTGCACTGTTCCTCTTGCTTTTATTCAATTACATAATTGAGAAAATTCAGGCTCGGAGAAGCAGAGGAAAAAAATATTCTTCATTATAACAAGATAGCAAATAAAAAGATTTCAAAGCTTAGATACTCTATTACAGGCTGGTGGTAAAATTAATTAAAGTATTTTGGCTCTAGAGCTCAATATCCTAAAGACTCAGTGAGAACTGAAATACCAATTACTATTGGGCATGTTTTACTCACAAAGAAACTATTGTGATAAATCAATGACCCTTAATTAAGTGAAAACACAACTGAAATTTTAAATGTGTGATCTCCATATTCATTTTATCAAAGAGAAAATGTCTAAAGTATGTCAGGCTACAACCCTTGCAATTAGTTTTCACATATCCTCTTCATTGGATGGTTTTATTCTAGACAGAATGATGTAAAAATTCTTGTGTAGAACCCCAACTTTAGAATGAAGGTTACTCTTCCTAACCTTAGTTGTGCAAAATAAACAGATTCTAGCGCTTTGCAGAGATGTGTGCTTCTGTGTATCCTACTCAACTGTCTTCTGGTTCCATTAACCCAGGAGATGCTGCTATGTTGTAGACAGGAACTGAGTTTTCCAGACATGCTTAATGCCAATGCTAAACAAGAGGTAACTATTAAGTCCCTGGTATGTTACTTGCAATTAATCTAGAGACATAGTCAGAGTACCTAGTGCACAATATATTTAATCTCAAAAAAAGACATTACAGTAACATCATACAATCAACAGTAACATTTCTACCATCAGAATCTAACATTTCTGTGATCTTGGTTTCCCTTAATAGAATCTGAGGAAACTTTATTGATCTCTATATCCCATTGCATTGTCACAGCCAGCAAGACAGTATGTTTAACCCAAGCTCAGAGGACTAGAAGCTAATGGATTTGATGCTTTCTCCACAGCACCCTATGCCTCCCTTGGCAACACCCACCCACAACTCAGTTTCAGAGCGCTTCGTGATTATCAGGAGCCCTCACTGAAATGTTTGCTCTTCTAGAGTCCTATATTTTATACCCAGTATTAAACATATGGTAAAGTTACACTAATCCTAGTTTGAAAAAGATAAATTTCTAGCTACTGAGATGAATCTAATAAAGCTACAAGACACAAGGAACATGAAACCATTTGTAATTTTAGTCAATAAAATATTGAATTTCAAAGATGTTAAGAGATGCCATTCTCTGAATACAGACCTGTGATATTATTAATTGCAATCTTATCGGCAAGACTTAAATAAGGAAATGCTGTTTAAATAAGGTACCATAAGAAAAGTGTTAAGCAGAATAAAATGAAACAAGCGTGACCAATATGTGACTTAAAATCATCTGCACCTTTAAATTCACTTAAGTACCACTTGAAGACTGACTCCCTTTTGACCTTAATATGAGCTAAACTGTTAACTTTAAAGGTGAAGTTTTCTATGTTTGAACGTGATCAAACACTTGCTGGTCTTAACAGAAACATCACTATAATGGAAATAAATATGCGGTGCTGTAATACCAAATCCATCCAATAATTATGTACTAACCCATACCTGTAGTATCTCTGCGTGAAGCTGCTTCCATACAGTTAATATATAAAACACTTCCAAATACTTGAATCCAGAAAAAAAAAAATCCAAGTACTATGTTGCCCACTCATCAATGAGTTATTTTGGACTGAACAGAAGGCTCAACTGTGGCACTGCCAAATGCTCTTAGGTATGCAAAAAATTCACCATCCGCCTTCCAGCACCAAATGCATCAGTTCACTTTTAAAATGCTGGCTTGCCTAGCAGAGTTTCTTGATTTCTAATGTGTGACTGACACAACCTGACCAGCAACAAGGTTACATGCATCAGTGCTTTGAACTGCTTGTAATAAAATAAATTATAAAAATATCAGAGCATCAGAGAGTAGTAGCCCTATGAGAGAATCAGTAAAGAAGTGTTTTCAGTAAGTCATTATTGCCATTTCTCTGAGGAAATACTTAGTGATGGATGGAACTGCTGCTTTTGGCAAGTGACTCTGGTATATCAATATAAAACAAGTGCACCTAAAGCTTCTGCTGACACAGATGCAGCTTCGTCAGTAAGCACACTACATCACAGCAGCGACAGAAAGCTAGGATTCTAAGGAGTTTACACTTGAATTCTCTAAAGGATGGGCAATTGCTGAAGTCTTAGAAGAGACTGTCCTGATAGTAGTATGAAGAATGGATTAGTATTTATATGAGAAGATTTAAAAAAGGTTCCCATAGAGACAACCACAAGCTTGGATATAGGTTACAGAACGAAAACAACCACCATCAGCACCAAAGAAATCAGATATGGGGAGCTAGTGACATATCTACAACCTTATTCCCTCATACCCTTTGTACCTCTCATGAAGGGTCTCTCTTCACTTTGTAAATGGAAACACTGAACTTGGTATAAGTCTCCTAATCTCAATCACTGAAGACTCCTTCATAGTCCTTCACACCTGAGTCCTAATGATCAGGGATCCGATGCCCACCATGCTCACCAGGCCATTTCTTCTGTTTTCTGTTGAGAAGGCTGGGGAGTAGCCAACAGATTTGAGCCTGCTCAGCTGACTGAAGTACTCACTTTATGAGCGAGAGAAATGAGCTGCTGGAATTGTACATCTGAAATTAGGGAGCTCTCACCCAGTCACCTTTTCCATTATATACCTACTTGTAAAAGAGTAGCATGTAGCAATAAAGAAAAGCAAAGGCTGCCAAGTGATCCTGTAGTGAAGGGGCGCATCTACTTCATTTCTCTTTCTCAGAGAAGCAGGGGGGGCAACGAGAGGAGGAGCCTTGGATAACATTTCAGTCACTACTTTCAAAACCTGAGGATAGTCTTCTCCATATGAATGTTTAGTGTATTTGTTCACTTTCCTGCAGTATTTCTCTTGAATTTCCTCCAAGGTTATCACTTATCATTTTTCCTGTTTCTCTAAAATTAAGCTAAGTTTAGGCAGGCATGAGTTGTTTAACAGACATATGTCAACATAAATGTTTTTTGCTGTTATCATTGCTGCAGAAATATCAGGGTATACTTAAACCCTGATGGCCACATGAGGCAATAACCTATAGGATCATTATTGTTTATGTACTAAATTGGCCAAAGCAATTATGCAGCATATGAGTGTCTAGATATTCCTTTGTACCATTTCTTTTACCTATAAATAGGTACTAGAAAAAATGTATCAGCTAAGAAGATACTAACTGTAATACAAAATTGGATAATTTTGTAGCACAGAGAATATAATGGAATAGAGACTAAAGTTGTAAGATTAATGTATTCTCTATTTTAAACAAGTGCAGAGTATGCTATTGCTAACATACTATATTCAATTTAATATGAATACAAGCACTACCAACCCACACAACATACTGAACCAATGCAATGGGAAATTAAAAACATATGCCAGGCTGGGGATATAGCTCAGCAGCCTAAGTGCCTGGCAAACACAAGGCCCTGAGTTCAATACATGGCACTAACAAAAACAAACAAGCTTGAAGAGACAAGCTTCACTGGACTCTTGATAGTTTTATGGAGTGGACTGCTTCCCATGACAAACAATCATTCATTCAGCAAGCAAAGGTATTAAGAGGCCAAAGGAGTTTCTCAGACACAGAGGAAAGGAAGAGATACTATCATTCCCAAGCTTACTCCTTATTCCAGAAATGGGAATAAGATGCTAAACTGTGGTAAAATGCCAAAATGTATGCTAGAGTACTAGACACTAAGACTAATTGGAAAGACAGAGTAATTACTTTAAAAGCATCAACTAGTACTATTCACATTTAGCTTTACACAGCTTGGATAAACTTTTCAAACAATACTTTCATCACTAAACCAGTGTATTTGTTTAATCTCACATTCTGCTCAATTTCACATTCAACAGAACATAGACAGACATTAGCCATGATATTGTAGGAACAAAGATAGGGGAAAAAGAAACATGTCAGGACAGGAAAGTGATAAACTAAGAACGTGAAAATGTATCCTGTAACTATAATACTGCCTGTAAAAGCCTTTTAATTTACAAGCACTTTAAATATGCACAATAAATCGATATGCAACAGAAATCACTAAAGGGATTTCATAGCATAGGTACCTTCTTACCCCACTTTTCTTTCCAAGGAAGGAAGGAAAGAAAAAAGGACAGACACATTTAGTAACCTATTAGGCAGGCATGCACAACTGACTTTAGCTTCATCAAATTTGAGTTAAACTATAGACAGGGGAGACTTAAAATGAATTTAAATTTGTTTAAATATGTACTATTGTTAGTACCTTGATTTGTCTAACAATTCATAGGGTTTTTTTGTTTAAATTTCAGAAAAATATGCAGCACTACATTCCACAGCTTTGGTCTACATAAAGCAAGACTATTAAAAGTGTTCTTTTGCCCAAATCTGACTCATCTACTATTAAATCATCTTCTAAAGCTTACCTTCTCATTCTTTCTATTTATATATGTTCATATAACTAAATAGATATATTAGTTGCTGTCATTTAAAGCTCACCTTAAGTTTCATAAAGTGGAAGCACCAGTGAGGGCATGACAGGTGGCAACTGAAACTGGAGCCAAGGCAAATGGTCCAGAGTATTCCCTTTAAGGAGTGCTTATGTGTTTAATGAGGTCAAGAAGAAAAAGAATAAAGCACGGCGAGGAGTGCACACACCTTAGAAAGATATGCATAGACCTAGAAGGTGGCCTCTCATGTCTACTTTTAATAAGGTTGATGCTAACTGACAACAATCAGGTTTTACCACCATTCATTACTGCCAGCAATGCAGTTACATGGGCACACTCAGCTCACTGTGTAGCAACATTCCATTAAGAAAAAAGCAGAGAAATCAGTCATTTTTTAAAACTAAGTTTCATCCCAAATACTGTGCATATACTAAAATGGAATTGTGAATTTAGGGTAGGAAATAAAAGCATTTGTGTGTTTTATTTAGTTAAAATAAGTCACATTACTAATTGAAATATTATATAATCATTTTAGAATTATTTTCTCAGTCTCTCAAAACAATCTGCAATGGCTGAAGAAAAATAACATTTCAATTCATGCTATATATCTACTCAAAGATAGCAATATAAATCAGAGCTAAAAAAGTGTCAGTGCTATGCACTAACACGACTTTAGTATCCAGTCAAGCCTAAATTCTTCTATATTGTTGTGTAAGAATGCTCTCAGATAAATTAGTGGGCTGATTCTAAGATCTTCAAGCACACAGGAAAACGTTCTTACTAAAAAAAGGTAGCAAAGACATGGGTCAAACTGTAACTGTCAACTTAATTTTATCCCTGTGATTAGTTTTAGACTGTGTTGTTTTCCTTTATTGTTTTTTTTAAAGGAAATGTCAGAAATCTATAACATTTTTATTTAAAAAATGCTTGATACACTGGTCATCTGAATTTCTTGATATGATTAATTACTAAATATGATTTTAAATTATGTCATGTGTCCCATTTTCAAACTAAAAGGGGAAATTGTGTTAAAAGTATTTCTGGAAAATGTTAATAAATGCCCCATTTTTCATTAAAAGCCATTGAGTTTGATTCTGAGTACAGTTCTAAGACTAAAACAATATTAAAATAATGACAGACTAAAATACACACTATACCTCATTGAAGAGAGTAATTTTTCAGGTGCTATGATTAATCTATAAATGTATACTTTTATAGGGAATAGTTAAACTTGTTAGTGTATTCCACATTAATTTGTGGAATTTTAAACATCTCAGCTTGGAAAGGAAGCTGTGTATCTGTAAACCACACTGACTACACTGTGCACAAGCTGCTGAATCTGATGTGTGTTCATTCCAGCCCTGTCACTGAGGTCATCAATGTCTGATTCCTAAAGCTTCTCAAGGGTATTAAACAAGACAGGGCACATCCACCCGAAACAATGACTAGTGTGTAGGGGTCTGCGGCTCAGCTCCTCAAAGGGCACATTTAATGATGAGGGCACTCCAGGCTCAGTGCGACGCCTGATGTCACTGCCATTCTCATGCACTTAGGACACATTTGGACTTGCAATGCAAAAATCTTTAATGAAAAACAAACAACAAAAAATAAAACCACAACAATACAGCACTGGGTTTCATTTGAATGTTGAATTTACATGTAGAGCAGTTTCCTGGACAAAACAGATTCTCTAATTACATCAAAGAGTGCTATTAGTAGCTAATAATATATAGGGGTTAATGCTTATATAACTGTGATGACCAGCTTTTCAGAATCAGATGAGACTAATTTTTTTTAAAGTTTGTTTATTATCTTCTCTCAAACCTAGAATATGGTTTTCATGTATGTAACAGGTAGTTATTAGAATACCTAGAAGCCATTGGCTCATTTGCAAGTGCAGCTAGCTGAAAGAAAAGTGTAATACACAGAACAAAAATGTATAAGCTTATATAATTACTGAATTTGAGTGATTATACAGAACCCTAAAATAATCAAATTCAACTCCAGTGTATCATATATAAATAAATGGACATCCAAAGAAGTGTTTTATTCAAGGCCAAAAAGGTAGTTTGTGGAAGACCCACAAATATTTTAATAAACCAATTCAATTTACTTTGTCCCAAGCCAACAAAGCAAACTTAGTCATCACAACTAGACTGAGTAACTGAAGAAAGTCCAATTACAATTCCCCAAACATCCTAAAAATGAAAGCTTGTCTAGCACCCAGAGAAAAGCTTATTACTCTAGGTTACAAAATGTAAACTTTTAGTAATGAGGAAAAACTACTTTCTACAACTTATCCACAGTTCACAGAAATATTTTGGTTGATATAAAAGGTCTCCATTCCTATCACAACAACTTGAATTTAGCTGCAGATTTTTAGTTTCTTAAAATTCAGATTTTTGCAAATATCAGCCTAAATTTTTCAAAATAGTATCACTTGGTTTGTAACAGGCCATCTTTGAGGTGTGGGTGTATTTAGGTGAGAAACGGACATGGAAGTTGAAATTTATTTTTACTGACTTTAAACTTCTACTGACAAACAGCCCACTGTTTTTAGCCAGGGAATGTGGAATTACACATTTTGTTTCATTACCTCGAAGCAATGTAATTTTATGTTAATTCAACTCCCTGAATTTTATGATGGTACTCTTATTACCATTCTTAGGGTTGAAGATACTTGTCCATAAGCTATAAATTTGATAATATAACCAAAGAAAATTATCCCAAAGAAAAAAAAAGCAGAATTATACTGTTTATGAACTCTTATAAGAAAGTTTAGTAGTTATAAGCTGAGTAATACATTTAATAATTTCAACAAGAAAGTATTTAACCTTACAAATGTGCTATAATTTTAGTTGAGAAATAATACCACATCTGTACATGAACAGTTTTCTTCTAGCCTTTAGGCATGCAAGGGATTTGGGATCAATTCAATCTGTGGGCAGGAATCATAGTAAAAACAGAAATGCACCATAAAAATGAAGACTAAGACTTTCAAAAGATAATCATACATGAATTAGCTACCACCAAAGTTATTTGACAATACTGTGCAATGCTGGACAGAAATCACTAATTTGCAAGTGAAATACTCTTATGTATTCAGTACAGGGTCTCACTGCACAGCTGAGACTCATCATGACCCTCCTGTTCTCACCTTCCCAGCGCTGGGATTATGGGCACACACCACCACGTGGACTCAGTGGCCGGCTCAGTGTGCCCAGGAGCAGGACCAGCACAGCATGTGGTGCCGGGGATTGAACCCCGCTCCCTACACTTGCCAAAGCAGGTGCTTAGTCTTCTGTACTATTTTGCCAGCCCATTGAAGTACAATGTTCTAAAATGACTCCTGAGTGAAGTAGAATTTTCTCCTTTAGCTCAAAGTAAAACTTTTAAGTAAGAAATCAATGGTTTAAAATTCAGTTTTTCATATTACCAAGTTGTATTTTCTCATTGAAATTTAAATAAAAACTATGCATTTTATTCATTCATTTGTGCTAGTGCTTAGTAGTCAATCTACATATCCACATCTTGATTTCATCAACAATCATCTCAGACACACCTTCTGATAAGACTGACTTAAAACATTACGACAGGAAACTATGCCTTCAGGAGCATGTTTATTGTGTTTGAGATGATACATCAGTGCTCTCTGAGCTACAAAGGGTAAAAGGAAATCCTCTCATTACAAACTGACAAAGGTAAAACATTTTCACAACAGCATGAACCACATACTCAGAAATAGATCTGGGTTTAATACAAATGACATAATTCCTAGTCATCTACAGCTACTTTTATAACTTCATACAGATAATGAATTAGGCTAAAATGCACTATAATATTTGGTAGACTTCAGGACCAGTATCCTTAGTACATCACAAAATACATTTTGATATCCCAAAGAAGCAAGACTTGCAAGTAGGCATTTTAAACATAACTAATCTACAGCTACAAAGTTCTACTCTTGATAGCATTTACCTTTTTAGGGAGTCTCCCAGTCTTCAAAGGATAAAAGCAGAGAGTAGAATCAGTATAACATATACACAGAAGTCCGTATTGTAAAGGCTATAAAGATTTGCAGCACAGTGAGAAGATGCCTCCTGCCCCTTCACACTGCATACACATTGTGTGAATTATGTTGCGTATCTCTTGGTCCACTGTCTGGCTATCCTGTCATGTTCTGCTCTGTTGGTCAAATACTGAGTGGCTATGCTTCCAACCAGGGGATCCGCTGGAAAAGTGGAAACATTGAAAGATATTATGTGGCATCTTAACTGTACAGCTCTAATAGTCCATTAAATTAAACAGATATTTCAGCAGTATCCTGATATAGAATGGTTCAATATTCAAAAGAAAAAATGCTTAATGTGACTATAATATATAAAATAAATAAATAAATATAATATATAAAATTATATTAACATTTTTTAATATACAAATTAAGAAAGCCTCTTGCTAGAAGAAAAATGAGTGTTAAGGGGTCTAAGTTCTATAAAAGATACATGCTTTTAATACACATAGCTTACTTTTAGTCACAGGATTTCACTGAAAAATGAAAATGCAGTAGGTGGTCGTTATGGACATTAAATAATTCTGTTGTTGTAGTTGCTAGGGATCGAAAGTGTTTATGCTGTTGAGCTATCTCCCCAGCATGATATTAAATAATTCTTACAAACAACTCTGATCAATGCTATTCTGAATGAAATGTTTCTTTCATTCTATATATAGAAGTAAATAATCAGCATTCAAAGCATTATTAAAAAACTTACCTGCCACTTCAAGTAGAATTTTAAACTAAAAATTAACTGAGATGTGCATTTTTATTCTGAATGTTTTAAAAATATGTACACATAATATGATATCTGAGGTGTTCTAAACCATAAGCAGTATTTTAGTGTATGTGCAGCTGAAGCACATATACCATAACCAGTTTAAAAAAAAAAAGTAAAAGCTCTCATCTTTCTGACACCAACTACTCAAAATTTTCTTTCTTTGGCAATTAATGTTAACTTATTTACAACAGTTGTTTTAAAGATTTTATATGCACTTAGAATATTATTATTATGTACATATTTTCTACACTTTTACTTAATATATCCTAAGGATCTCTTCCTGTCATTTCATACAGCACTGAGCCATTCTGTTTAATAACTGGGTCCCTCCATTAACAAACATTTGGGTAATTTTTAATCCTTTACTTTAATAAATGATACCACTATGGACATCTATCCATCAACTGCTTAAGCAACTGATCCCATGTATCTAAGCCAGGTATATATCCACTGAATATATGTCAGGTACAAGGTAACAGTGACAGTTTTTGGTGCTAAAATTATCAAATATTTATCAAAGGCTAGCCAACTCCTTTAAAAATAACCACACACTGAAATAACACATGGACCTCTGGATGGATCTAAACATCACTTTATCACATCAGCTACTCAGGTTGAACTTTCTAAGTGGTAGTTACTCATTTCTGGAAAAGTTAAGAATCAGATATTAAAGACTATTTCTGAGTTTGTATCATCATATTGGAGTTCAACTCTCTCATCAGCTATAATTTTAATAAAAATTCATATTACATCTAATGTAACTAACATTAATCCAAGAAGGGAAAAGCCCTTCCCTACTTCTGGCTGCCTTAAAGCATGCATGGATAGAGGGAGTAGTGCCAAAGACACTGCTTAAATTTGTGATAGAAATGAGGTATACAGCTTTATAATTTAGAAAAAAACAAAATAAATGAAGGTGAGAAAACAATTACAAAGCAGTGTATCATTAACTAAATGAAGTTACTGGGAAACTTTTGGCCTACTTCAGTTGAAATGGCATAGATAATTTCTCAACAAAATGTTTTATGTTGAGTTTTCTACCAATAGCATTTATTTCTCAATCAACACTTAAGCTAATCAAGTAACTGCACAAGTTTTTGTTGCTTTTTAGTATATGTTTATAAAGCTCTGCTTACCAGGGTTGCAGTCTGTCAAAAGGGAACAAATAGACAGCAAAACCTTTGAAATAGTCAAAGCAGGACTCCAGTTGTCTTTAAGGATGTCCAGACAGATGACTCCCTGACTGTTGATGTTGCAGTGATAGATTCTGGTTCGGAAAGTAACCTAAGTCACAGTGCAAACAGGAAAAAAATATGAATGTTTTCCTGCCAACTAAATCTCACATACAAGACATCACAGGCGACTTTTAGCCTTTCAATTCCTATAATCACATTTTTTGAATGTCCACAACAATGGAATATAAATTATTTTTTTCTTTTGGAATTTTTGTTTCTTGAATTTTTCTAGATAACACGAATTTCATGCAAAAATTTGAAACACTGCAATGTTTGGCATAAATGGATTAATAATAAATAATTTAATCAGTTGTAACCTGAAACTAAATTTTATTGCAAATTTAAATGGTTTTACTTGACACAGTTAAAGAAATATTTGTTTCCTCTGGCATAAAAAGAACTGTATTGTTTTTAAAAAATGAGTTGGTCAATGAAACCTAAATGAACACTGTAGTAATTCCATACACATGGGTATGTACATATGTATATGCATGTATCTGAGTAACAGTTCTATGCACACAGTAAGAAACTGAGGAAGAGTTGAAATGTTTTGGTATAAAACTAAGGCAAATGAAAAGGACTTTCTTAAAATACCAGTTCTATTAGTTTTTAAGTAGTAGTGTCAGTACCAACTCAGTGAACTTGTTGCCACACGTCGAAGGGAGTGGGGAACTGAGAGGGAGGTGGTGAAGTCACGTACACCACTTGCCACTCTATTTCTTGGCCTTTCATTCCAAGTTAGTCAATTTCCTTGTTAGATTAATACATTAAAAGTTTTAAATGGCTAGATAAAAGAAATATATATCCCTGATGCATGAGGAAAGATAAATCACAATAATATCAAAGTCACTGGTTACCTGGGTGGTGGTTTCATATCCCTATAGAGCTCCTCTAATACAAGACAGTAGTTACATGTGGATAAAGCTAAATTAATTGTAGCTAATCAAATTAAGGTGAACTAGAGGTGGAAAATACACATCAAATTTTAAAGACAATACAAAAGGTGAATGCATTTTTTCTGTAACAATGCTGCTGTAGAATATAGGAATAAAACATTCAAATCACTGACAGGTGACTACTCAATATAAAATAGTTACAAATACAATTAGCATTTAAATTCTTGCAGCTAAGTATCCATGAAATGAAATTAATTTTATTATTATTCCTTATAAAGTTCAACTCATTATGTGAACTTCATAAAGATTTAGAAAAACAGTGGTTCCTAATACTAAGATGATACCAGAAATCTTTTATTCCACACTCAACTTACAGATTCAAGAATGCTTAACACTATATATATATATATATATATATATATATATATATATATATATATCTCAGTGGACAGAAACAGTATTAACAAATTAGAAAATAAAAAATACTGCAATTTCAGCAAAAATTTATCACACTAAGTTTATAAATAACCATTAGATTCAAAACAATGACAAATCATATACAGTAGCTGAAATCCTTATTACTATTCCTATTTTCTATTAAAATGAGCTAGGATAAACATTTTTTCCAGGCTTGTAGACATATAGCCATGTGATTTGCTAAATATTTTTTTTTACAGTAAGAAATAATCAGTGCATGCAAACTGATCACTCAGTGATCTACTGACAGCAAATGTTTAATTCTGAATGTGAATACAATTCCTGGTATGATCAATAAGAGGACCTGTGATAGATTCAGCAAGGAAGACTCTAAAGAGCTGAAAGCGATTTAAAAGATACTAATGTACTAATTTCAACATCTTAGATTCTGATGGCATTATACAGTAATCAAAAAATTGACATTTAATGGGAGCATCTCCAGGTGATAAAAAAACCTTCGCATTTGCAATTCAAGGTAAATGCCACTAGGTGGAACTATTGTTGCCCTGTTTGCTAATGTCTTCTGAGAACTGTTTAAAAAAACAACTCTTAACACACTAATGTATTGACTCACCACATAGATGACAGTTACCATAGGGAACATACAATGACAAGAAAACATTTCATTGTACTAAAGGGCTTCAGATCTGCTAACACTTCTCTGGGATATTGAACGTTTATGTAAAGAGGGCAAAATCACCCTCAGGTTTAAATTCTAGTAGTTTTTACCAGCTGGCAAGACCACTTTAGAATAACAATGCATTAAGAAAAAGAACTATTAGGTTTAAGCTTTGCAAAATAACTGACAGTCACTACAAGGCACATTTCAAGCATATATCTGTTTCTTAATTTGAAATGCACTAAAAGTGAACAGGTTATCCCACTACCCCTAGTTTCTATTACTCATTACATTATACCCTCAGAGGGCACAACATGAATTTACTAATTATTACTGATCTTTCTCCTTTGCTATGTTTTCTAGCTTTTGCTTCTTTATAAAGGCAAAATTCACACTGTTAAAACAGTACTCCTGATAACTGCCAAACTTTACTTTTTAACCCAGTCTCCCTAAAGAAGGTTCATAGGAAATTTCCCTTCGTTTCTTATGTACAAAATCCATGTTTCTTTCATATGCAAAACGTAGCTTTAAAAAAATAATGTAAAAATTGTTTAAAGAATTTTTGGATGACTATAAAAATTAAAGGTAGGAGTCAATTACTTTCAGTTTTAAAAGCCCTGGTTCTCAAAGATTCCTTATTAATTTATGAATAACTATGAAATAAAAATACATTACTATGCATTTAAAGTCTAGAATAAATTATATGGGGTAAGAATAAATATTAAAGAACATACTTCTAGGTTCTTACCTTTGGTGGTTTAAATGGATAATCTGATGAAAATGTGATATCCAGAAAAAATACACCACCTTCATATACAGAGCCTGGTGGCCCAAGTATCGTTGATCTCCATTCATAAATGTTATCTCCTTTAGGCCCAGCACTATTCAAAAGAAATTAAAAATCAATGTATACATCCCTAAGCAATGCAGTTACAATCTTAAAAATTAATGGTGTATTAAAATTAAATTAGCAACCTAGAGGAATGTGCAAAGTTTATTTTTAAATACTTTAAGGTTATGAAAAATTGCAAGAAAAGTACAAACAATGCTTGTAGACTACCCAGAATCACCTCCTTCAGTATTTTATCCTATTTACCTCCTCTTTCCAAAAGTATACATGCATGCAGACATTTGTTTCTATATCATTTGAGAATAAATTGCATACATTATGACCCCTTTGACATCAATATTTCAGTATTTCCTAAAGTCTTCTACAAGCCTCAATAATTACAACTGCAGCAACTTCATCAACATAACAATTTAGATTTTGTATTATGAAGTTGTCCACTCATGTGGTAGTACCCTTTAAAAAAATACATATTTTTCTCCATATGCAAGATCCAGTCGTAGAATCAACTACATCCTAGGTCACTAGCCTTTAACAAAAGTCCTTTCAGGCTCTTAACATTTTTAAGTACATGCTCTTTTAAAAAGCAAACAAACATTACTGTGAGCAAATCTGGAGTTGTCCCATAATTAGAATCAAGCAATGCATTCTTGGCCAAAGTAGTATATAACTGATATAACACACTGAAAGGGACATGTGTCCACCTGTCCCTCACTTGTGATTTTAAGCACCAAACAAGGTGCTGTATTAATTAACTTACTGTTTAGTTTCTAACCTAACCCTTTTAAGCCGTGCATGTGTGTAGACATGTAACTAGTACTATATCATAGATTCCCATTTTTTCTCAGTGGTTTATAAATTCACAGCTGCTTTAACTTATTTTGATGCTCAAATTAATTCAGATTTGGCTGATAGGAATTCCTCTAAAATTGCTTTTTCTCGTAACACACCACCATCAGCTTTTGAGCATTCCTTGCTTCCCACTGAAACTAGATATACTCTGGGCTTCTTTTAAACAGCTCTGGTAACTTCTCCAATATCACTAGTCTTCTGGTTTGAGTATAGGTGTTCCCGGCAAAGCCTCCAGCAATCAAGGGGCTGCCTCTGGAGTTTGTGATTATTGTGGGTGTGGGATGCTGCACCTGCCCCAGGGAAGGAAATTTACATTGCAATGTAAGGTGGGAAGAGAGGCTTGCTAATTGTCAGAGCTACTGCCACTCCCTTTGCTCTCTGCTCCTTTCCACAGCCTTGAAAGACAGCTCTCTGCCAAGTGCCACTCTGCCTTGGAGCAGTTGACTATGGACTGAAACCTTCAGTAAGTGTGAGCTAAATAAACCTTTTCCTTCCTTCATTTTGGGGTCTGGTATCTGACCCAGCAAGGAGAGAAGAGTAACTGAGACAACTAGAAACCAAACTGTGAGGGATAGATGTTACTAAGTCACATTTAAACTCTGATGCATTCATAATTTCATTTATAAAATACAAATAAAACAGTTCAAATAAAAATCTAAACTGACAATGACTTGTTGTAAAGGCAACTGTTAAGGTTTTAAATCGTCTTCAAATATTCCTTAATGCCTTCTACTTTTTTTTCTATCTTTACATTACAAAATATCCTGGTTCTCTGAACAAGTATATGCATAAGACTTTCTTCTTTTTAAAATGCCCATCTTTCAAAGTATCAATTTTAGAATTAATCTGCAAGTTCTATTTAACAAAAGTGCAAATCAGCAAAACCAACCCATATTAATTACAACAGGATATAAGTTAAAATAATTTAAGTACATATTAATTCTGTAAAACCTACATTGTGAATTATAAAACTTAAGGTAACTTGAGAACAGCAATAACCAAATGTGCACTCTGAGGAATGATTCATAGAAAAAAGGTGGATGGTATAATATAGTTACAGTTGTCTTCAATTACCTATCTGTAAAATAGATGCGTATACACAGTAAAAATCTCACTATGTTGTCCTACTTAAAAGGATAATGTCTGAAAATAAGTAATCGTCTGTAAATGTTAGATTCACACAACAACTGAAAGTAATTCTGAAATGGTTCATTTCCTCGTCACCATTTGAGAATCAGGTATACCATGTTGTTGGTAAAAGAAAAATGCCACAAAATTGAATAGCAACTACATAAAAATATTCAACCTGATCCAAGTAGTTTACCAAGTTAATTTTTCGCTTGGTGACTTAAAATATTTATTAAAAAATTACATTACAGAGTTATAGTACACTTCAGTAAAAATGTTTCACAGTAGTAATATGTTAACCACTATTTACCTCATAAAACTGTAGTGCTTTAATTCTAACTTTTAAAGACAGTAATATTGTTATATTCCTACTTTTAGATGAGAAAACTAAGGTACAGAGTTAAATAATCTTTCATATGTCACAGTTACAACAAAATGACAGACTTTGAATGTAGGCAAATTAAGTACTTTCTTCAAATGTTTTACTGTATTTTGTCCTACTTTATAGGGTTGCTACTTCCAACCTTGAATCAAACACAAACATTGCAAGTCCTCTCACTACTCAATGGATCATAGAATTCGGTACTAAAAAAGAATTAGGTTGAAACCAAAACACTCTCTAAACCAAACAAACAACCAAAAAAAAAAAAAAAAAACCAACCAAGATCAGAAGACTAAAGAGTCCACCTTAAATACCCTTTGTCAACTGGTGGTAGAGCTAAGATTCCCATACTATTACATTTCCTTTCTTCCCACTTCCGCATTTTTACCATAAGAAAGAGTACTTCTATGTTAGAGCCGGGTGTTCAACGTGACTTGCTCTGTAGTTCTGGAGCACACTAACCAGGATGCAGCTATGCTGGTATGACTCATTTACTATACCCAAACTACCTAGTCTAAGCAACATAAAAGCTAAAATACAACCCTTATGCTAGTAGCTATTGTGTCTGGAGCAAGGGGTCGCATTACCTTCTCTCGAAGGACTCTCTAGTAGACCATCTCATTTTTCCTTCTTGAGTGAAAAAGGGCCACAATAATCCAACAAAATCATTTCCCCAAACTTTATTAAAAAAAAAAAAAAAAACAACTCACCAGGTAGTCAGATAGCTCAGTGGACTAAAACACCTGCTTAGACAGGCACAAGGACCAGGATCTGATACCCAGCATGCCATGCCACTGCCGGCCTCACTCCTAGGCAAGCTGAGGTGGCAAATGGGAGGCTGAAAACTGGAGAATCACTGCAAGTCCGATCTGTGTAGTGAGAGCCTGTAGCCCTTTTACTAAAATACATTAAAAAAAAAAAAAAAAAACCCAATTTCTCTATCCCTTCCAGCTATCATCTCAATTACCATTTATTTAATATCAAAACTCCTTTAAGGTATTATCCAGTGTCTTCAATTTCTTACCTACGCTTTCATTTAACCTCATTCCAAACAAGTTTTTTTTCTATCCCTCCACTGAAACAGTTCTTATCAAGGTAACCAAAGACCTCATCATTAAAGTGAAGGATCATTTCTCGTTTTGTTTTTTTTTTTTTTTTTTTTTGTTTTGTTTTGTTTTGTTTTGTTTGGTGGAACTGGGAATTGAACTCAGACCACCCTTGCACTTGCCAAGGAAGTGCTTATTCCGATGAGCCATTTCCCCGGCCCCTATGGTCATTTCTTAACCCTAGTAGTATTTGGTTCAGCAATATTGGACAGGTCTCCTTGATACACTTTTTCTATTTGTTGCTAGAATGATACACTCTGTTAGTATAGTTTTCCACTAAACTTGACTGACTCCTTCCTCTTCCATCTCTACTGTTGTTTCGTATTTCTCTAACTTCTAAATACTTCTAGTACTCCACATCTTAGACCTTGGAGCTCTTGTCTTTTCTACCTATAGATTTCAATAATACCATCAGTTTTAATCCCTCTGAAACACAATATGGCCTTAAACCCCAAATTTATATCTATCTACAGTATAGATTCTAGTCCAGAGACTTTAAGCCTTGATTCTGAAATCTAGTATTTGAATCACGTAAAGTACCTCAAGCTTAAGACATTCCTAGGCAAATTCCTAACACAATGGTACCTCAGTTTAGAAACTTAATTCTTTCCATAATTCTGGTCACAAACCCAACTGGACAAGAGCCAAATTAAATTCAGTGGTTAGGTTCTTTGTTGGTCTTATGGGAAAATTTTATTCAGTCCTCATCCAATTCAGTTTGGAATTAAAACTGTGGTAAGAATTAAGCTCAGGACAAAAGTCTACAGACCACATCTCTGATCTCTTTATTTTCACACAAGAAAGTAAGTTCTAGTGTTTTTATTTTTGAGCCACATCCCCAAATTATATTATTCCTGTTCAACCCAACTGGCCCAACTTTATTTAGAATACCAACATCTCCATCTGTTAATTATAATCTTTTCCTGCATAGACTTCTGACTGTACATTCACACAACAGTAGTCTCTCTCTCTGTTTTTTTTTTTTTTAAGTTTATTGGTATAGTTCAGATATATGTAATGATCACATTCATCATATGGAATTTGTACCTGTATGCCATATCTCTTGGTTTCTTTTCTCCCATTCTACTACTACCCTCCTTTGAGTCCTCTTTCCCTTATTACAAAAGCTTTATTTCCATTTTTTCGCCCCTTTTCTCATTTTTTCTTTTTCCCTTTTTGTTCCTCCTCCCTATGTCCCCTTTCCTTTTGAACATTTTTTTCCTATTTCACAATAAGTCTATTCTCAGAGAACTAAAAAATAAATGTGATCATATGACACTTGTAAAAACAAACACGTAAATAAAAAACCTCAGAAAGCTTATAATTCCTTGTTTTGTGCCACAGTCAAAGTCATAACCTAAAAGGATGTATAATTTGTTACTACCATAACCTTCCTCATCTATTCTCTTCCTTGTCGAGGCAATGTTTCTCCAATATACAACATATACATCCACCGAAGGGTCTCCAATCATTGTGTCTCTACCTTGAAGGCTCTCTTCCTAGGTATCTACGTGTTTAGTTTCCTCAAATCTAAGTATTAACATCTCCAAAAAAAAATCATTAAAGCACATAACTAGAACTCGACTTTTTCTTAAAGTGATTTAGCAAATGTTACAGCCTATGTTCACCTGTCTCCCTTACACAGTCATAGCTGGAGCCTTTCAGATGTGACTGGGTCTAGAATATGTGATGCTGGGATCAATTCATGGCGCAGACAGGCACAAGTGTAAGTATTACCTAAGAAACCCCGGATATATAACGGATATATAAGAGCTGTGGTCATCCCTTCTCACTCTTGCTTGCCTGCTTGCTGTGGACTAGCTCTCTAATGTAATGCGTCTCTGCTATGCCAGTCTGCTGTGGAGCCAGCCAAACAGAGCTGAAACCTCTACATACTGAGCTAAAAAAATAAACCTCTTCTCCTATAGATGTCAGGTATTTTGTCTCAGCAGTGAAAAAAATCAACTAAAAGGGCAAATAAATATTTTGATTCCACTATCTTCCTTTTGCAAATATTCATGTTACTTTTTAAATGCCTCATTTTATGTAAACTATTATAGCAAGAAAACAAAATTTAAAAGTACAAAGAAAAATGGCACAACATTGGCACACTGGCATCTGGAAATAGTTATCAGCTTCTCTGTTAACAAATGACACAGTTTCAAAACTCAGTAACACCAGGGCTGGTATCTTCACAAATTCAGTTTCTGACTGCTGGAATACTAACTCTGCAATTACTTCTATAGCAAGAGTAATGAACACTCTTTTGTAGCACAAGAGTATTTTCCTGCACAAACTTTCAAATATTCAATGGGTTTATTTTACAAATATACTTTTTCCTCTAATAAAAAGTTTTAAACTTTTTATACTATAAATAAGACATGTAAGGGCCTGGGGAGATGGCTCAGTAGAATAAGCACTTCCCTGGAAAGTGCAAGGGCCTGAGTTCAATCCCCATTTCTGCCTAAATAAATAAATGCCATATAGAGAAGTTTATACTAAGTATCATATATACATGCTTCCCTTATCCCTAAGACAAACTTCTTAAAAGTGAGCTGAACTAAAAGTAAAAATGTGTAACAATAAATCAACACAATGTAACTTTGAAAGCACTTTGTAATGGTAAGCATCTCAGTTTAATAAATTGTTAAAATACATATTGTTACATTAGTAACAGGTATCTGAAATTAAAAAACTGTAGTTCTATTATCAAAGAATGAATCTGATTATATATCTACAAAAACTAACATCAATCTCAACCTACTTTTAAGCACAAAATTTATTGAAAAAAAACTAAGTATTTATGCATAGGAAGAACTAAGTATTGTCAAAAAGGCAAGTCTTTCAACAAAAACCCAGCTAATTATTCTGCAGTTATTAACAAAAGAATTCTAAAGTTTATGTGAAGAAAACAAAGTCCACTAGAATAGCTAACTCAGAAAGGAGAGAACAAAGTTAAAAGATCACCCAACTTCAAGACTTAGTGTAATGCTACTGACATCAAGGCACTGTGGTTAGTGAAAAGAAGGACAAGACAAATTAAGGGAAAAGGTAAAGAGATTAGATCAGAAATAAACAGACAACTTAAATCCAGTTAACTAACCTTTACAACATGGCAACAGCACGGACAGCTTTTTCTACATTGAGAAAACAAGTGAACATCTTTCTGCCAAGAAATGAGTCTAAACTCCAACCTTATATTCTTCCCCAAATTAACTTGGATTAAAAAGTAAACTTGATGGTGATCATGGGCCTCTGTATGAGAATGAAAAACTATACAACTCTTAAAAATAAAAGAGAAAACCTAGTACATGACCTTTTATACAATACTAAAAGCATATAATTCATTAAAAAAATGCTAAGGTGGACTCCATCATAATTTAAAATTACTGCTCTGAAAAACACAGTATCTATAGAATGAGAAGACAAATGACTAAGATATGCAAAGAAAATATTTGTAAAAGACACATCTGATAATGAAGTATAAAGAACTCTCAGAATGCCATAAGAAAATGAAACCCCAATTTAAAAAGCAAGAAGAAGACGTGCGTACTTCGCCAAAAAGAACTACAGATGGCAAATAAGAAGATGTTCAGGCTCATATCATTAGAAAATTGCAAATTAAGCACTACACAAATTCTGTATTAGAATAAAGTTCAAAACACTGACCATACTATGGGGTGACAATACTCTAGTGAAAACTATGGAGACAGGTAAATAGATAAGTGGTCGTCACAGGCTGTAGGCCTGGGGAAGGGAAGGAATAGGAACAGCACGGAGTATCTTTAAGACAGTGGATCTATTCTGTATGATACCACAGTGGTGAATATTCATGTGGCTTTATATATTTGTCAAATCATATAAAATGTACACTAGCATGATATAAAGCTATAGAGGACTATTCTCTGTTGTGGGCAGTACAAAAACACAAAATGTCCATATTCTTTTTTTTTTTTCTTTTTAATTTTTGCATGTGGATGGCCACTTTGGAAGACAACTGCACAACTCTTATAAACCTTAATGTATCTTACCATATGCAGCAGCAATAGTATTTGTTGGTATTTACTCATGAACTAGACATATGTCCATACCAAAACATATGAACATGGATATTTATAGCAGTTTTATTCGTAAGTGCTAAAACTGTAAAGTAACTTAGATACCCTTCAGTATGTGCATGGATGTAAAATTGTGGTAAATTTGGATGAGAAGTATCATTCAGTACTAAAAAGCAAGTAGCTGTCAAGGCATGGAACGGCATGAACCTTAGGTATGTACTACTAAATGAAAGAAGCCTATCTACAAAGAGTACATACTGTACAATTTCAACTACCTGACATCCTAAAAGAATGAAAACTATGGAGATGGTAGAAAGATAAGTGCTTGTCAGAGGCTGTGGGGTTCGGGGTTGGAAGGGCTAAGTATAGCACAGAGTATCTTTAAGACAGTGGATCTATTCTGTATGATACCACAGTAGTGGATATTCACGTGGCTTTATATATTTGTCAAATCATATAAAATGTGCACCACCAACAGTAAAGCCTAATGTAAACTAGGGAAACTAGATGATATCACAGCAAGCTTATAGATAAATAAACATACATAAACGTAACACAGCGGTGTGGGATGCTAATGGGGGAAGGTTTATGTGTGTGGTCCCAAGAGTACATAGGAATTGAACCCTTGCCACTGTGAATGTAAAATCTTTTAGAAAGAACTTATTGATATCAGAAGAAAAAAAACCCCACAAAGTTCAAAACAAGTTAATGTTCATATATTAAAACCAGAATAAGTAAACATTTCTTTCAAGTGCTGGCTTATAAAAAACAAGGTTCTAATTTACAAAGGGATGGATTCTAAAAATCTGCTTTCAAATCAGGTTTTCTGGACTTGGTTGGACACAGTCTAACCACAGTAGTAAATGGTGGTCAATGCTGGCCCATAAAAGTTAACTAAAGCCATGTATGGTTTCTCATAACATCAAATGAGTAAATACATGAAACACTTTAGGCAATTTTTCAGTAAAATAGTTTTTTAAAAAGTGCTATAGTTTATTTACCATTGTATCAGGATAAGAGCTTTAAAAACACATAATCTCAAATGTACTCAACTTGATCATTCTGGCCCGAGTTCATGAAGTAGGGAGACATTCATTCTAGCCTTTATCTTTTCATATTCTTTCAATCACAAGTTTATAACCAAAGAAAGAAGGAGCAAAAGTAAAATTATTTTTGGAGAATTCAAGTGTTGAGATGACTGAAAAATGAAGGACAAGACAAAAAGGACTATAATAGTGAGAGATGGATATACTATGTTCAGAGAGGCAAATGGGAGGCTATCAGTCAGCCTAAGATTAGAGCCACGTAAGGATAAAAGGGAAAAGAAGGTAAGAAAGTGACCTGGAAGCGCGTCACACCAAATATGAAAATGGAGAAAGGGATTTTCCTAGGATAGCAGAGAACAAGATGCAGAGTGAAGAAAGTAACGAAATCAATCAAGATTTGTCAAACTGGACATTCCCTTCAGTAACAATGATGAAGATTAGGTCTTCATATAACTAGAAACAGAGACTGGGGGACAATGAGAAAGGGTCTTGATAGATATGAGAAGACAAAAAGGACCGGCCAGTGCCACTGCTGGTGTTAAAATGATGTGTGCAGTTAAAATGTTCTCACTGGTGATTGACTCCTTTTGGCACTCAGGCCATTTCCAGATATTTTTTAACTCCAAAAGTTCTGAAATGCATTTAGTTTATTTTCTAACCAATTAAGTCAGTGAAAATATTTAAACAGCTATACAGACTCAATAAAGCATTTTAATTATTCCTGACATCACCTACTGATTAGTGCTATTCTTAAAAAAAAAAAAGAAAATTGGCAAAGTGTTTCAATTTGAGAATTAGTTACCCTAATGATTATTTTGTAGTCAAACTAGGCACCATGCTGCACAAGCTGGCTCTATGTTCTGCATCCCCTTGGTAAGCCGCAGAAATACAAATTAACCAACTGACCTGACTATGTGCAAGGCCATCATTTAGGGAGACAAGGTAAGCAAAAGGGTCAGAAGACCCAGGAAAAAAGTATGGACTTCGCCAGCAGCTTCAGTGATTCCAGTGCTATGCTCCCACAGTGACTGGTTGGAAGACAGCCACCAGAGACCACCACAGAGAAGGTACAGGCTAGACAAATGGCATGACACTTGATACATCCCAGGTGAAGTCAAAGAAAGGGTAAGTAGGGCACATACTTCCATAGTGAGAAATGAAGCCTGGCAAGTGTAGGCTGGTTAATTCTAGGCTATTACTACTAAACACTGTTCTACTGTTAGTGAAGACAAATTTGATCTACTTAGTAGTTTTCTGCTTTAGGACAGTATTTGGTTTGTCATAGTAGTTATACTACAATTTCAAACCTTTTTTCTATGATTTAGGGAGGTGCAATACTAGTCCTTAAGGTATACCATTATCTGGTTCATCTTTGATGCTACCATTGTTACTGATTTTATTACTACAGACAAGATAACACAGTTGCTGATATTAATTGGTTTTCTTTGTACATAAATAACTATGTTATTTTGGGGTCCTTAACAACACAAGGTCAATTTCTGAAAACTGGTACCGCAGTCTCCACTCTTGTTATAATCAGAGTTTACAGGGGAATCAATTTAATATAGCACAGAATTTATAGGATTATTTTATAATATTTGCCCACTTGCTCAGCAGACTAAGTGCATGCTTAGGTAAGTACATGAGCCAGGGTTTGATTCCTGGCACCACATGCCATGCTGGCCCTGCCCTCAGACACACTGGGCCAGTGACAGTCTGAGTGTAGTGACACATACCTGTATTCCCAGCACTAGGGAGACAGAAATCAGGAGGATCACTAAAAATTCGAGCTAAGTAGTGAGACCCTGCACACACACACACACACACACACACACACACACACACACACACACACACACTCTCTCTCTCTTATACAGTCAAATGCAGAAGAGTACAGGAAATTTGTCCATGCACTAGAGACCCAAGGAATCTAGCTGAGGGCTTGGATCTCATGGCAATGTCCTCCATCATTCCAGTTGGAGGCTGAGCCCACGACAATGGCTCATGCAGTTGTATACCATGCATCTACATTAGGAAAGTTCAAAGGTCACTAGTAGAAAGTCTACACCAGCAAGGTAAAGAAAGGATTGGTGCCACAAGCTGAGGGATGTGCACTGGAGTCACGAAGTGACACTAAGTAATAGCTCCCATAAAGAGAATCACAACAGTGACGGGGGGACTTGAGTTCCTCCAACTACAAAACAACAAACTGATATCAGGAAAAACCACATGGCACACTTCTCCGGGAGAGTCAACCACCATTTCCCCCTCCAGTTTTTTTTATGTCACTGGCAACAATCCTCAAGTGGACATTCCACCCCAGGACCAGGCTGATTCAATTCAGCTGAATGCTGTAATTTCACCATTAGCTAATCCACCACAACTGACAAATAAATTGAGCTAGATGGATTCTGGGACAGAGGCAAAAGCCTCGCCACAACCAAAAGTCATCCTTGTAAGACATTAACTGAAGAGGTCTCCATACTAACAACAAATTTATCCACTATAATTAAGCCCCTACACACAAACAAGTGAACAAAAAACCAAAATATTACAACTTCAATAGACAGGCAACAAAATGTCTTCAAAAACTCCAAAAGCTGATCTCTGGTATATTGACAGAGAGGAAATCAAAGCTTCACAAACTATTAGAAAAGTAATAGGAGATAACAACAACAACAAAAAAGATCATTAAAGAAATTAGTGAAGCCACAAGACTAAATAAAAGCCATCAAAGTACAACACTATAAAGATAGCTGAGCTAAACAAAATGATACAAAACCTTAATGACTACAATAAAAAAAAAAAAAAAAAAAAAAAAAAAAAAAAAAAAAAAAAAAAAAAAAAAAAAAAAAAAAAAAAAAAAAAAAAAAAAAAAAAAAAAAAAAAAAAAAAAAAAAAAAAAAAAAAAAAAAAAAAAAAAAAAAAAAAAAAAAAAAAAAAAAAAAAAAAAAAAAAAAAAAGACAAGCACTAACAGAAAGACTCCAAACAAATCCAGGAGATGAAATATTCTATCCAAACTATGGACAAAGTATCAGAACTGAATGATAACAACACTGTTGTCAGTGATCAATTAATGAAAGATACCTCTAAATGAAACATAAAAAATAGATCCACAGCAGCAGTTAAAAAAAGAAATGAAGACTAAGATTAACTAGAATTAGTGAAAAAGTAGAAAACAGAAATGACATAAAACTTTCCAAACATAGGAAAAGAATTTAACATACACACAAGTGAGGCACACACATACAATCCCAAGCAGCCAAGACTAACAAACTACCTCTCTGTGATATAGAGAAAATCCCCAAAGCTCAACCAAGGAACAGAATCTGAAAAGCTACTAGAGAAAAACAGTTAATTCACTTACACTGGTAAACTCATAGAAATATAGCAGATCTCTCAACACAAATCTTAATGGCCAGGAGAGCTAAGAGTGAAGTGTGTCAAGCCCTAAATGGAAACAACTTCCAACCCAGACTGGTTCACACTTTATTCATTTCATGATTTAAAAAAAATGGCCATGTCTGTGTTCATGTGGGAAAGACGGCTATGGACTACTTGGTACAGAGCTCAAAAACAAAAACAAAATTTGGGGGAATGCTATGATTATGAAAGCAATGTTCATGAACCACAGTATATTCTGAAAAATGTTCTTTTAAAATGGATAGACAAGTAAGTTATTTCTATGATAAGGAGCACTTTTCAAGGGTCCTGGCAAACCAGCAAAATTTTAAGGAAATCATAGCAATATACAAGCACAGTATACAATATGCAATAACAATGATAAAGGGCCTGAAAGAATGAATACATCAGGTAAAGTGAGCAGTTAAGTAAAAGGGAAATAAAGGAAATTAGCAACAGGAAAATAACACAATGGTAGTAATAAGAAACCACCTTTCACTAGTAAGTATCAATGTGAATGAATGGTCTCAGTTCCCTAATCAATGGATAAACTGACAGATAGATCAGGAAATATAACCCAAAAAAGAGAAAGAAACAATGCAAAATCAATTTAGTTAGAAATAAAAACAGGGAAATCACCAAGGGCACTGTCAAAATGCAGAAGATTATTAGCATTTATTCTGGAAATCTGCATCTCAAAATGAATTCAGAAGAAATGGATGGATTTCAAAATACATATAAATTACAAATATTCAATGAATACAAAAATTCCTGAATAATCTAGTAATAGGCAAATAAACCAAGGAGTAAATAAAATTACCAATTAAGAAAAGCCCAGGGGCCGGGTAACTAGCTCAGTAGAATAAGCGCATGCCTGGCAAGTGCAGGGTCCCTGAGTTCCATCCTTGGTACCGCAAAAAAAAAAAAAAAAAAAAAAAAAAGCCCAGATATGAACAGATTCACTGCTAAAATCTACAAGAACTTCATGATCTAACAGCAATATTCCTCAAACTGTTTAATGAAATTAAAAGAGAAGGAATTCAATACTTTCAGAGTCATTCCTGGAAGTTAGCATTACCCTGATCATAAAACCAGACACAGATCTAACGAAAAGACAAAAACTATAGGCTAATAATCTCTTTGAAGAACAGACAGACAAGAAATTACTGCCATCAAAGATACTGGCAAACAGAATGCAACAAAGCATCAAAAAGTCAGCTTTATCCCGGAGATGCAAGGATGATACAATACACATAAATATTATCTATCACATAAAAACAAGGACAAAAAACACAATAATTTCAATAGGTACAGGAAAGGATTTGACAAATTTCATTCCAGAAAGTGAGGCAGGAGGCTCTCCAAAAGTTAAAGGTCTGCTAGGGCAACATAAGTAACGTCCTGAAATATACAGGAAGCCATGCCTCAAAAAAGAAAAAGAAAAAACAATCAAGGCCATCCAGATAGCTCATCAGACAAAAGCGCCTCCTTAGGCAGGTTTAGGGACTGGGGTTCAATCCCCTGCTTACAGTGCTGAGCTTGCCCCTGGGGCACACTGAGACACCAACTGAGACTGGGCAAGGTGACATGCACCTGTAATCCCAGCGGTTGGGAGGCTGAAAACAGAAGGATCACTTGGAGTCTCATTTGTGTAGTGAGACCCTGCAGATCCTATACTAAATACATTTTAAAAATTTTGCCAGTTCCAGTATCTTTTACATAAATTACAGCAAAATGCCTACATAACTTTCTGACCCTTTGCAATTTCATTTACTATGAAATGTGAAAGTAGAATTTTTGAGATGTAGTCTTTTTCTGGTATATAAACAGACTATCTTTTTCTGTCCAGCCCTAACAACATTAGTACATGATTTACAGAGAATACAGTATTTATTTTCATGGTCATTTTTTTAAGGGTGCTAGATTAAAAATACTCTTAAAAAGATACTGTGCCAATATTATATATGGCACTTAAATTTGCAGTTTGTAAAATCATGTGTATGAAAGTTAACATTTCTAGCAGTTTAAGTGTATCTACAAACAGGGTAATTCACAGGTGGGCCCATGGGTAGTGTATGCCTACAATCCCAGCATTCAGATCACCCTGAGTTCAAAGCCAGCCTGGGCTACACATGGAGTTCAAGACCAGCCTGAACTACAGGATATGATCCTACCTCAAAAGACAAAGTTTTTTTAAATTTTAAAAAGAGATGATTAACTCAAAGACATCTACCTCAAGATTTCCAACTGTACCAGATAATACTAGGTTTTCTTGATCTAGTAATCATCAGAGTCCTTCAAATTACTACTGTACTGTCTACAAAGCCTGTGCTTTGTCTCTCTTCTGGGCTATGCAATGCAGTCAGACCTACTATGCATAATCACGAGGAACATTTTATAACAGAATATGAATGCCAGTGCAAATTTCTTCATTGCAAAATACACTTGGATAAATGCAAGTTAAAGCTTTTCTAAAAATACACAAGATAAAGTATTTTTTAAACATCCAAGCTCTATCAATTCAATAATATTTTGAACATCTAGTATTCAGCAGGCCCTTGTACTAAAAGGATAAATTGTGAGAGCAGTGAAATAACACATGAGTACATTTTCTTTCCCTGATACTGCGTTCGCAATCTTACAATTTGTCCTTTTTTTTTTTTTTTTTTTTAATATACTCACATTCACTATGAAGTATAATACTAGACTGAACTAAAATGCAATCAAAAAGCTGTCCTGTCTAGGAAATCTCTGACTTCTGTTAACGGGGATATTAGGAATACTGTTTTTAGGTTATCCACTTGGGACCTCTTAAAAGTACAGGAGCTACCCTTCTTAAAATTTCCACATAAGCTCCTCTAGCCTCCTCTTTTGGTGTGTGATTTCATTCCTCTACTTTTACAGAACCATGAGCTCAGTACATATGGCAACATCTGGAGGTTTAAAAAATAATCACAGAAAATCCTTCTTTTGGTCTTTCCTTTTTCTCTAAGCTGAAGACTATCAGAGTTCTGTATCTTTACTGGAATAGAGGAAGAGGAGAAAATACATCTTTGTTACAAATGAGTTGCTTATTTTAATGAGGTTATCAGGGTGCTGGGGGTTTTGGAGTATTCTTAGCAGACAGAAAAATTTAATCACATTAATTTAATCAGTTGCTAAATGGATATGTGTGAACATCAGAAACCTAAGAGTTCTTAACAGTTTCAAAAGGGAAAAATGATACCTTTGTTTTTCTTCCCATGCTTCAAACAACTGTTTCATAAGTAAAGAACTATGAAGTATTTTTGGAAATATTTTATTTCTCCGACTGAAAACAAATTAGGAGTTCACAACTTATTAGGAAAAGATACAGAGACACAACTTTGGGGAGCATGTGAAAAGGCAAATGTAGTTATCTTGTAGTATTTCCTACTGTTACTCCTACTCCCTTCCCTCAAAATGACCTTTTACAAACTGTCAATTCTGCTAAAGAGAAAACCATTATTCAACCAACTAGGAAATGCTATAGCATATTAATTCATACTGTGTCTTATGAACATGAATTCACTTTAAATCAAAAAGAAGTATCTTGCTCAGTAGAATAAGCACTTGCCTGGCAAGCACAGGGTCCTGAGTTCAATCTCTGGTATAAAAAAAAGTATCTGAACACAGTACAGATTCTTCATTGTCAGATGCAATGAAGAAGCAAGTGTCATTGCAGATTTATTAAGTACCTACTATTTTGTGTTGGTTACCTATACTACAAATTATTGATAGAATAGTCACTGCCCTCAAGATTATCATGTGAAAACACAAATAATAATCAAATAAGTTCAAATAAAATATGACAAATTTTATAAAACAAAGTTTTGGCACATATAACCTAGTAATGTTAGAGCTCTGGGAAACTAAGCAGAGGTTTACGAGTCCAGCCTAAGCAATTTAGCAGTCTGTACCAGGAATTGTGTTGTGTGCTGCAGCTTTGTGCAAAGATAATGTCCACACAGAACCCTTAACCTGCATTCGGTGAATCTATGTCCTATTCATCTTCTGCAGTATAGATCTTTTCTCTTGGTAAGTAACGTGCATTCAGGCAACAGTAAAGCATTCCTAACTTCACTCTTGAAACATTTACTGAGTATATACCATGTGCTAGGCACTGTTGGCTACTGAAAAAAGTAACTGACAGATCAGATCCAGGTCTTGACCTCAATGCTATTGTTCAAAAATACTTCAAATACAAAATTATCAGCATAAAATAATAGGCAAATCCACTTAAAGTTATATATCCTTCCTCAAGAAAATCAGTATTTACCCAAATGGATCTTGCATGCTTTTTTTGTCCAAACATATTCAGGAAAAGGATATATACTGCCACCAATTAACAATAGTTCACCCAAGTAGTATGTTGAAGGTGAGAAAGTAAGTGTGGTGAAAAACCTAGTCAATTCCAATAAGCAACTTCTTTTACTGCTAAGGTAATTGATGGAGTTGCTACCTCCGAAACCATGAGTACCTACCTACCTTGGCTGCCAAGGAGAATCACCTCCGGGATTTAAATCCATTCTGATATAGTTAGTCTAGGGTATAGTCTGAGTTTTTATAGTAATTCAAAAGATCATCAGATGATATAATGTGTAGCCATGATTCAAAACTACTGAGAAAAGGAGATCCGATGTGCAGAAAAAAAGGAAAGATAAAGGCATTCTCATGTCTCAGATATAACAAGATTACCAAGGCTCTGCAATCATAATTCCTATTGTGCAGATGACTGTAACAAGCGATGATAACTTTTGCCAAAACTCATTATCATCTTTGCACTGCAGTGAATTCATCAATGTAACACTGCTCTGTTGGCCTCAGCCAGGAGTATGCCTGACTTCTTGGAAAATTTCTCTATCATCACCTAAAAAATTAACAATGACAAGCCTAACAACCTTTTCAAAAAGTTGATCAAATGAGACAATGTCTCAACACTATTGTGTTAATTACTCCTCTCAGTGCTGAGACAAAATACCTGACAACCAAAGTTTAAAGGAGGAAAGGTTTATTTAGCTCAATTCGTAGAGGTCTCATCCTTGGCTGGCTCCGAGGCAGGGAGGCATTACAGAGGGGAATCACAGAGAACTAGTTCAGGGCAAGCAAAAGAAAGCAAAAGCAAGCAAACAAAGGCAGAAGACAAGCCTCTTTTTGTCCCTTATAGCTTACCCAGGCTATTAGGGATTAAATTAGTGCCAAATCAATCAGTATAACACCGATATAATAATCACACACCCTTAATCGCAGCATCACACACTCTAGATCCAGGCACCTCAGAAAAAAGCCTCAATTATGACTGCATGAGGCTTTAGGAAACATCTAGACATAGACATAACAATTATTCTTATTCATATGATGCCCAAGTAATTTCACATGTATATCTGCCTTTAAAAAGCAGAATTATTAAGTTTAACATTCTTGCTTTCACTGCTTTATGCTTTCCTGCCCATTCTTTCCCTCTGCTCATAAAGCAGAGGCAGACTTAAAAGTACAACCATTAAATATTAGAGACAGTTAAAAACATTAGACATGTAAAAGCTTAAAATTTAGAGTCTTATTTAAACATCTGACTTTAAATTCTAATGCTCAGAAAAATCCTATATAGAAAGGAACTGTAAGATACACTATTTTATGTGATTAACTCTAAAACACTAAGCAATACACATCATTACACATAATACAAGTGTTAGGACACTAGACCTGGAAGAATCCAATAAATAATTTCAGAAACTAGTTGGCAACAAATAATTTTAATATACTAGTTAAAATAAAAGTTGTTTAAGGACTTGAGCTCTGTATTATCTATAAGTATACAACATAAAGTAACAAAAAGGCTCACTAACAGAAAGAACACATTAATCTACATGAAATAGAACTTCTACTGGTATAAAAGAGCAATGATGTCTGAAAATTGTGAAAGTTACAGAAGTGATTACTACGATATGTTTTTACTATGATAGACTTCAGCAGACCATTCCTTAGGCCAGGACCTTCCACAGTCCTTAATATAAATCTACATCTGCCACTACCTCCAATATTGCCTAGCTGTACTGGAGCTCTCTCAGCTTCTACAGACACCAACTCTGTAGTTATTGTTTAGAAACTTGCTTCAGTTTCCTATAAACTGCATATTGTCTGTCACGCCTTTAATTTTTAACTGTACCATGTGTATTATCTATAAGTATACAACATAATTAATGATTCTGATTCTTCAAGTGCTTGCTGATACTTATCTGTCCACCTATCAATCAAATTCAATAAAAATAAAAATACTCTTTAAAATAAAACCAAGCCCTATCAAAGCCCAAAACCTAGAGTACTTAATGGCAAAAGTGTGGCAAGTCAGCCATGCTGCAATACTACAAATGGGAGGAGAAAATAGCAGAATTTCCTAAAAACCCAAGAGTTATTTGTTAACTCCATTTCTAAGAATATCTCCAAGAGAATACATACAATAAAAAGTTTTGAGCTGGGCTCAAAACAAAATAGCAAAAGTGAAATTCAATACAGCATAAATTTCCAGCAAATAAAAATAGTTAAATAATTTATGGTTTTCAATCAACTGTGATACTGACATTCAAGATTATTATTAATGATACATAGAAACGTTCATTAAAGGGAAAAGTCAAGTCACAAAATTAAATTTGTATACTGCAATTATATTGCATAAATAGATATATGTATTATATTTTTAAGAAATCAGGTGGAAACAATAACAGCAGTCAAGACTACATTGACATAACTTAGCTTTTTGGCTTTTTTTTTTTTGGTTTTACCAAATACTCTATACAAATTATAAATTTATCACCTCCCAAAAATAACCATTTTAAGATGGTACTTTCATTTGCTATTGTTGTATAGTCACAAAACAAGTTCAAAGCCTTGTAAGATCTTTTGAATGTTTCTTATAATGCAAGAAGAAAAGCAGTAAAACTCTACTAGAAAAGTTTGGCAGTCATACAAGATCTAAATCCTGGTTACATTTACCAAACATGTGACAAGCAAATTAACCAACTGCCCTCCTATCTTGAGTATGATCCTATCTTGATCTTGATTTATAGTCACAATCACAGCTCCACTTCCAACCAGACATTTAACCTGGGGTTGGGTTCAGAAATGAAACACTTTTACACATTACTTAGTGCAAGTCATTTGTTTATAAATGTGAAAACTGTCAGATTTTTTGAAAAACACACACTAGTATGTGACAGTTCCTGAATTCTAAACCTCTGACCCCAGGTTCAGCACTATTTCAACATCATTCTCTGAAAATCCCCTAAGTCTTTGCTCACACTATTTTTCCTGTCCTTGATTACACCTTGCCTCTTTCAGAATTTATCTGATTTCTAATGTTAAAGATAACCACTCCATCCTCTCAGACTTATTTAGCACATACAGCTGTTGGGCTTTTCAGTTAGATCACATCCAGCTAGAAGAGCATGACAGCTTGAGGTAAAGCAGAAAACACAAAAGGTGTAAGCAACCACTTATAGGTAATTGACATTTCACCATAAATCCTGAATTGCAAGACTGAGTGGTGTTCAATATGTAGTCTGCTTCCTAAGACAGGCAAATATATTAATTTTCAAACAGGTAGAAAGCTCAGAATATGACTGCAACTGTGTAACTAGAAAGATACAAGAACTAAATGCAATGTAGACCCCTATAATGGATCCTCTAACAAAAAGAGAGATTGGTAAAACAACTAGTAAATTCTGATAGTCTGGAGTTTAGTCCACAATAATTTACCAACATTAACTGCTTAGCTTAGTTATATGTTACACTCCTTACTCATTCACATTTGCTTTCTGTTATGGTTTGTGTCTAGGTGTCACCACCAAAACCTCACACAGTCTTAGGGCGGCTTCTGGAGCTTGTGATTGATTCTTGTGGGTGTGGATGCTGTGCCTAGCCCGAAGAAGGCGATCTGCATTATAATGTAAGGTGGGAAAGAGAAGCCAGCTGCTTGAGCTGCTGTTACTCCTACCTTGCTCTTGCTCTTTGCTGCTGCCATGAAAGGTTGCTTTTTGCTAAGTGCTGTTCTGCCTTGGACCCAGATGAGCATGGACAGAAACCTCCAGTAACTGTGAGCTAAATAAAAAACCTTTCCTTTCTTCATTTTGAGTGTCAGGGTATTTGTCCCAGCAACGAGAAAAGAGTAACTGATACAACAGTCACGACTATGTTTATAGGTCTGAGAAAACTTGGTTCTGTCCTGATGACCTCTGCTTTGGAAGCATGGATAAGATCTTTTGACTACCAATCCAGTGCTCCTCCAAACAATACTTCCCCTTGGCTTTGGTCATTAATATAGCTGCATTTGACAAAACCTTACTGCAATTTGTCCTATCAAGAGTCCATGTGTTTTCTGACATCAAACTCTTAAAGAAAAAAGAAAAAAAAACTCTGATATTAATTTTAACAGTATAAAAATATGTTAATCATCTATATACAAATATTGTTGTCAATTTTATTACTGCTCAATGAAGAGAGATAAATGGCTTTGTTCCAAGTGCTATTTGATATTCTACATAAGGACTACAAACCAGAAGGGAAAAAAAGTCAGTGAATCCCTAAATCGTTATTCTTTATTGTGTCTTTAGAAAAAGAAAAGTACTAAGGCATCAGAAGAAACACAGCCCTCACTTAGGACAATTCCATTCCTGCTCTTCCTTGTTAAAAGAGCACTTCACCCACCTCATATCTTCTACTCAACCCAACAATGTGACAGTAAAGTTGATGATTTTACTGAAGTCTCAGGAATTATCTTAAGCAACATTTTAAACTATGATTTTTTTTTTCCCCCATTGGAAATTGAACTCAGGACCTTGTGCTTGCTAGGCTGGTGCTTGTGCTACTGAGCTATATCCCCAACACTACGATTAGTTTTAATATAACTACTGAAGTGTCATGTGACTAAACAATTTTCTCAATTTTAATCTATGATCAACCTGAAAACTGATGACTCACTCTTCCTTTATATTACAGATTACACTACATTTAAGTTGATTTCAGTATAACCTAAAGGTTTTGATGTTACAGCATTTTTATGTATCACAACGTAGCTAACATAACACCACATAACAAGGTACTCAATGTCTGTTCAATGAATGTCAAGCTTGATAAAATGCATGACAGAAAACTGATTATTCAACAAATGTTTCCTATCCATTATTATTTATTTTATGCATATCATAAACCAGGCACTGTAGATGTGGCAGGGATCTGAATAAATAAGATGGTACCTAATTAAATTTATGGATATGAAAAGTTAAATAGAATACAGTATAATACAATGACCTAGAACAGCTCAATATGCCATGGAAGGATGAAAACAAACATACTGTCTCAGAGTATACCAGAAAGCTCTATGAATCCATGATTGCAAAACAAGTCTCTAAGAATACACGAAAAAGTACTCCTCCCCATTCTGGTACGTAAATTTTTAAAAACCTGGTTAAGTCCAAAAACATTATGATAAATAAACAAATGCCGTTACAAAAGTCTATACCTGGTACTCTTTGCTTCAAATGATAGGACATCCTAGCAATGGCAAAACAATAGTTTCAGAAAGCACATCAGTCAGTGACTGCTAGGGGTTGAGGTAGAATTAGAGTAAAATAACATGACCATGTAAGATGTTTATTAGCTATAAAAATATAAAAAATACCCAATAAAACTAATTTGTAACTAACGATTTTCTATATATTCACATTTCACAATAATTCCACTTAAATTCTTTATATTAATTTTATCATTGCTATTAAATGCAACACTTTATCTGGTAAATGACACACTTTTCAGATATTTTATAACTCAAACTGCATTTTTTATGTTAAAACATGATTTTTTACATTCTCTAAAGTATATTTTTATCATCAATGTAAGCATTTACTGTAATCTACTGTTTACTGTAATTCTTCCTCAAATGTTTTAATCAGGTTCCCTGTAGAATAATTTATAATAAAATTCACCATTTTAAAATGAGAAATTCATACTTTTACAAGTGTACAAAGTTCTATAATACCACCACAACCATAACAGAGAGCTATCCTAGCACCTCAAGGAAGTTTCCTGGTGCTGTACTGCTGGCAGCCACCCCCCATTCCACTGCCCTGGCAAGTACTCTCTAAATTGCATTCTGCCACTACAGCTTTGTCTTTTCTAAGGATATCCTATCTTTTGAAGCATAGTTTATAGATTTTTGTGACTCTCTGGAATGACTGTATTTCCATAAAGAGACACATTCTGAGTTCTAGAAATTAGGATTTAAAACATTTATTCCAGGGGACACAGTTCTGTGTCACATGGTAAAAATATTTTTACAACTGCCAAACCACTATCCAAAGTGCCTTGCCACCTCTATCTGCTCTGTGTCCCTCCCAACACTTACTATGCTGTATTTTTTCATTTGAACTATTCTAGTTAATGTACAGCACCACTGTGGTCTTAAAATACATTTCTCTAATGATTAATGATCCTAAGCATCCTTGTCATTCTTTTATCTTTACCATTAACATGTCTTTTTAAACTTTTTGACCACTTTGAATTGTTTTTCTTACAATTCAGATGTAAACATTCTTATCCATTCTGGATACAAGTCATCTTACTAAATACAGGTTTTACAAATAAATATGTTCACTTGTCTTTTTAGTCTTTATTTTCTCAATGCTGTCTTTTATTTTTGAGGTAAAGCAAAAGCACAAAAGGTGTAATCAAATTTACCAATTTTTTCTTATGAAGCTCAGAATTTTACTGGCTGACATTCAGCTTTTCTTGTATCTTTAGATGCAATACTTTCCCTAGTGAATTATGTTGGTACTTCTGTAGAAAATTAGTTGACCACTTTTGTGGGGTTCTACTTCTGGGCTCCAAGAAAGTACAAATTAGAATTAAAAAAGAAAAAATTACAAGTGATACAGATTTTCACTTAACAAAGTTGTATGAATTTGAGAGTATTTGTTGTAATACAAGTTTCAACCAGTTTTCTTCATATTACCAGATATATACAAGTAAAATTGGAGGAAAGGAATTATGATAAAAAAAAGTACAAACGATTGAAAAAAGGAGATGAAACCAATTAAATCATTAACTGTTTCTTTCCATAGACCAGCAGAAAAATCACAGTACAGTTGTCCAAACCATCTTGATTACATACATAGATAAATCACTTTCACCCATTCCCTCTCCTGTCCTTCTCCTCAAAACATTAACCCTTTCCTTTTGAATAAGCTCAGTTCCTTTTACCGATGTCCAGTGTACCCTTCAGATTCCATTTTTCTCTTTCAGATTCTCACACTATGGAGACAATACAATGTTTGCACATAACACATTGCCTCAATTACTGCTGCTTTATATAAACTATCTTAGAATCAGGTAGTATGAGTTTTTCAACATTATTCTTCATTTTTAAAAACTACAATGTCCATGCTGGGCACAGTGGTGCACACCTCTATCTCCAGCACTTGAGGGGCAGAGACAAGTGGACAGCCACAAGCTCAAGGCCAGCGTAGGTAGGATACACAGTGAATTCAAAGCAAACCTCATCTATACAACAAGAACCCATCTCAAAAGACAAAAACAAACAGTATGTTCAAGATATTGTCTTGAACTGAATCAATGCAGTGACTCGGTTTTGGGATCCTGACCATTTAAATCAGAAGTCTATTTCATAACTCGGTTTTTCACTACCCAAGAAAATAAGTACTGTATCTCTACTATTAGAATACTACCTAAAATAAATCCTGAACTCTACAGTGGCTGGCTACTGAAGGATTAAAAGAAATTCATTTTAAGTTTATGTATCCATTTGCACAGCTCTTCTGTCACCATGGCAAAAACATTCAGATTACCATGCTATTACACGATAGTGATTAATTAGATAGTGATTAATACCGTCAGAAGGACTGGGCTCTCAAGGAAATCAGCAGAAAAAAATACACATCAGAATTGTGGCTGGAGGAACACCTGAAGACAACCAGGTCTCAACATAAAGATACAAGGCCTACCTGCCTCCCTAAGGACAAGCAGTAACTTGGAATCATACTATAATTAGCACTTGGTTCAGGAAATTCAGAGAGGCATCAGTCACCCCCTTGGTGCTTCCCTACTGGACCAATATTAGCTAACCAGCTTGACATGTAATCCTACAGGTTTGTAGTCTGACCCATGTTTTACCTGCAGTGTGACTCTGCTGTATAAATTATTCCTGATAAAGTGCTTCAGGGGCACAACACTTTCAGGTTCTGCCTGTCTCTCAGGAGCTCTCTCTTAATATACCTTTCTATTAACCTCCATTATTCCTTATTTTTTTTCAGAAAACATGAATTTAGTAAGAGTATTGTGTTATTACATATTAACATATTGCTACATAAAATGTATTATTATGTATTAGCACTAATTATTAAAAAGCTAACAAGCTTTTCAACACATTTTTAAAATCAATAAAGTATTTCCATGACAAAGATTAAAGCTGAGTTTAGTTCAAAAAAGAAATTAAAGCCAGGTGTGGTAGCTCATGCCTATAATCCAGCACTCATGAGGCTGAGGCAGGATCTTTGTGAGACCAACCGGGTCAAGGCCAACCTGAACTGCATAGTAAGACTCTGTCTCCGAAAGAAAAAAAGGGGGGAGGAGAAGAAATTGGAAGACACTGCAACCACCAAAGTAATACTCCAAGAAAAAATATATACATTTTGCTGATGTATATTTTGATGTATATTCAAACTAGAAAGTAAGCCATCTAGAAAATGTTTACTTGCAGATTTCACTTCTCACCACTGAAAATATCCCATAAGTCGAATGCATAGAAATACTCAAAGTCAATAAGCTATAATGTACATGAATTTAAAATTATAAATACTAACCACACCGCACCTAAGTAATATGAACTGCTTATGCATGATTTGTACATTTTACATACATCATGAAGCTTTGCTGAAAGGGATTTTGCATTTAAATAAAAAAATTTAAAATATTTGTTGTTTTGCCTTTCCCCTTTTCTCCAACCTTGCCTACATTACAAGTTAAAAATCAATTTTCTATGGATATGGCAATTTTTAAGTATGTTACCTTTAGACTTACCCATGTCAATAAAAACTATTTGTCTTTTTTAATTAATTTTATTGATCAAAAAATAGTAATGAGACAGTTCCAAAACACGTTAGTATGACAGTTACAATAATTAATACATTGCATATTATCTTCGTAGTAGTTATTCATAGTAGAAGATGCAGACATGATATTTTTGTCTAAATAGTTCTGTGGACAACCCACTACTATTATGGACTACTGGACTATATTGGATCATTTTGCTGAAATCATCACCTACAATATTTGAATGGCAATGGAATACTCATCTCTGACAAAAGAAAAAAAGGGGATATAAATGAAGGACCATTTTGTACTCAAAAAATAAATATATGTATATATACAAAATAGCACAGATATACAACTACTTTCTCTTAGTTCAATGAGAAGACTTGTACTAATAGTGTTTAGACAAGATACGTCTGCATCTTGTACTATGAATTACTACAAAGACAATATACAATGTATTAATTATTGTAACTGCCCTACTACCTGTTTTGTTTTTCTGTTGCCCAAAACTTTTCATCTATTCTAAGTTATATTTTGCCCTCTTAATATCACCTTATAAGTTTTAATACAAAGAGACATTAACTATAATTCATGCATAACTGAATTTTGAGTTTGGTGTAAACAAGTATCATGGCCTGCTAGTTGCAGGAAACTGAAGAGTTGTAGATAACCCTAAAATTAAATCAAGCACTTACCCATGAATTTCAGTGTTTCTCAATTTGTTGAGAATAAGTGTGTGCATTTCTTTTAAAACAATATTGTTTAACAATTTTTTCTATATGTCCAAACTATGGCAATAAACTGGAAATCTCTTATTTTTAAAAGATTCTATATATTTACTTAGCTAGAGACAAGAAATTCTTAGTTAATAAAATCTTTTTTCCTTTTTTTTTTTTTTTTTTTTTTTTTTTTTTTTTTTTTTTTTTTTTTTTTTTTTTTTTTTTTTTTTTTTTTTTTTTTTTTTTTTTTTTTTTTTTTTTTTTTTTTTTTT
>PVKA01015317.1:0-50345 GCA_004027165.1 Ctenomys sociabilis
CATCTTGTGGCCATTAGGGGGTAAGAGGGAAACTTGAGCAAGCAGGTTACAGAAGCCAATAGCAATTGTTCCTTTGTCAGGATTGATTGAGGGCCACCTGGGGGTTGCTGAGGCTTTAGAGCAACCTTGTGGTTGCCTAGTTGCATGTAACTTTCCCAGAACATTTAGCAACAGGTGAAACAAAGGGCTAAGATGGAGCTAGTCTAACATGGGGCTGGGTGTTGTCTTGGGACTTTTTATTTTTACCTTTACATTCCCCCCTGTTTTTGGCGGAATCTCTAATCCTAGAGATGGGTTTGGGCTATTAGATTGTCATAATCTTTTTTTTGTTTGTTTGTTTGTTTGGTCATTTAACACAGTATAGTTTTGTCTAATGACTAAGAGGCGGACAGAAGTTATTTGTTCCCTAACAAAGGACAGGAGTTTGTTTAAGAGACAAGGTAGAGACCTTGGTCTACTGTCTTCTCTCTTTTAAGGGCTTGGCCCTGTCTGACTGCCTAGAATAATTTTTATCTAGCTCAGCTGTTTATAACATTTTTTATCTATAATTTTATTCTGTGTCTTTTTTATTATGAAACACCTCAACTCAAATTTTTGTAAACCCTTTTAACTTTTATAGCTCATGTCAGATACATATAGACAAAATCTGGTAGATCCCAGTTAAAGGAATCTTAATCTAAAGAACAAATTTTCTGAGAAATTAGAGCACATATAATCAAAGAATGAATGTTTATAAAACTTTTGAGACCTAGCAATTGTAACTTACTAGCTCTTAGACCTCTTTATATATGGAGTTTGCCAGTTTGTTATAAGTCTCTTTAGCTTTAGAGACCACACCTATATTAAGGATGAGCATGAAATACCTGAGTTACATCAGAAATTAACCAGATGAACACACACTTATTTAGCACTAATGAAATATCTTTTAAATCTTGTACATGAGCAATATATTATATTTATAAGATATCAGTCTCAGCATCATTTTGATTAGTAAGCAACCTGAATATATTACTGTAGCTCAGTTACAGTTAACGCAAGATGTTTTCTAAAGTCTGTTTTTATTGAGGTACGATGACTGGAAGAAAAGTCAGGGTTGGAGAAGGACAAAAAGACCTGTGCCAATGTCCAGCAATGGGCTGGTTTTTCCTTTAGTCTTGATTATTTAGGGCTCCTCCATGGAGATGACAGGTAGAGGTAACAGTCTGGCCAGAGGGAGGAAGCAGGCCCAGGGCCCTTTAGTCCTATTGGACCATGTGGGAAGCTGAGTCTGAGCTTTGGGACCTCCGCCTCAGAGTGCACTTCTAGTGGCTGCCTTAGCAGTCAGGGCATGGCGTGTGGGCCTCTTAAGGCAGTCCCTCATATAGTGGCCTGGCTTTTGACAGCAGTAGTAGGTGAACCTCATCGTCATTGAGCTCTTCTTGGAGCCCAGAGAATCAGACTTGAGTCTGTTTTGAGGCCGCAACAAAGGCAGTCATTTTTGTCTCTTTTGTTTTCTCTCCCTGGTTTTTTCCCAGTTTTTAATTACAGGACATTTAAACAGTTTTTACTAAAGTATTAAATGAGTTGTCTGGAGCAAAAGCTATCTTTTATAGCTCCTGATCTGTAAGAGTAATCTGTCCCTCTAGCATCTCAGGAAGTATGTTTTACTAGTTTTATATTAAACATTTTAAGAAATCAGAGGGGTGTTTATCTGTTTTTGGTAAATAGCTAAAATTTAAAATAACTATAAGGCTTGGTTTTACAATCTTCTGTCTCTGGCTATTAGGCCAGCAGGGGTCTGACTGCTTGGGCTCCAGTGGGAGCAGGTGGTTCCCATTATAGCTAAACCAAGATAGACCGGCTGTCTATCTTCTGGTCATTGAAAATTAACAATATGATAGTTATCTCCAAATGTAACATCAGCTTATAATGCTGTTCACCTTTTTATAAAAGTCAAAGCTTGGTTTCAGATTAACATTACATACAGAAGCCCACCCTTCTGAAAGGCAAATAGAGGAAATCTTATTTCTAGCAATGGTGAGAGAGTGATTAAAGCTATCTTATCTAAGGGTCTCTAAAGGTCTGAAAGCAGCAGCCTTAGGCACCTGAATTGCCTGATTTTCCTGTGGTCCACATCTATATTTTTAAACAAAATCTGAACATAAGACTACTGGTCTGGTGACAGGAGTCTTACACAAGGATGCATAACTATTGCATAAAAAGGTCAATTTGAAGTGAGCACTTTTTAGGCTATAAAAATCTCTTCTAGAGATAGATAGAATCATTGGCTGGAAGATTTGGCCCTGTGCATCGAACCAAGTCTTTAGACACATGTGTTCTTTATCTAATCACCCAGGTAAACAATTTTAGCAACTGGACAAGATTTAAACTTGATGCTCACAGGTGAAATTTATATTTATCATCTAGCAATTTCATTTTACATGTTGGCAAAAACACATTATTTTATGGTTGACAAATTTTTTACTCTTAATGTATAATACACAGATGTAAATTATTTCCTTGACAGCTGGTACAGAATGCAAAAACTATTGTAAGCTGCCTCAGCCTAATTTTTAAAGGAGTGACTCTAAGTTGTTCTATTGAAAAGCTGAGGTAGAATTTCTAGTTTACTAGCAGAAAAGGAGAAAAGGTACAATAGGTAAGTAGAGATCTTTCAGTGGTCAAGAGCCAGTTTTTACCAAGCACCTTACAGTGAAGGCTTTATAAAATCTATACCTCATCTCTCACCCACCCAATGATAACTAAACTTAGGAGCATTAACAAACACTCATTTTTTAAGGGCTTTACTTAGTTGGAACAGTCTATAGAGTTTTTAATTTTATATGCCTCTAGAAAGGAAAGTACAAAGAGGTGAGAAAATTAGGAGTAAAGTTAAAGAAAGGAAACTGAAACAGAGCAGGCCTGACATTCCCTCTAGCATGTAGAGGGGGATCAGAACCAGTCCATCCCAGTGAAAACTGTCCTCCAAGTCTTTAAGAACGGTTGCCGACCTGATGTCATTTAGCTGGCAAAAGGAGTTCCGTGTTTGATATATATAGGCAGGTGAAATTTTCTTAAATCTGAGCTAGATTTAAAGGTCCCATTTTATAGAAGTTTACATAAAATCTACTAGGAGGCTTATTAATGTTTTCCCTTCAAGCAAGGAACACCAACACATTTAGCAACCAGTTTGAATGTAACACATATAAATACAAAACAGGCATAAAATGTTCCATTAAAGAAATATCATAAACTTATAACATTTTTATGTTTTTGCTTAGATTTACCAACATATTTTGACCAATATTTTAACAACTGCAGAGGGAATTTATCTGTGTACCGGATAGCAGGTGGAACAAGTAGGTTCTGAGGGTGACGGTCGGGGTCACAGCTATCTCTTTTCAGTTGAAGCTGCTAGTATGATCATGTGGAGTTGGCTGGTTGTCCAGGGATGGTGTCCAGAACAGCAAACCTTGAGTCATTTTAGGGGGTCATAGATAAATCAATCCAGGCCTGAATGTAGGTATATTGATCTGGGTGGCTCGGAGGTCCGGAGATAACCTGTTGGAGGGACTGAGCCAAGGAGAGATTAAAAGAAAAACCTGTAGGCGGTCAGGCACCATTGGAGATGGTGGGCCATTTGAGTTCACCAAGTGTCCTAAGTTTTCTAGGATAGACAGGATCACCATTTTAAAATTTTTTTTTTTTGCTTGTCCCATCTGGACATTCCTGTTGAGGAAAATTGGAAGTAAGTGCTAAGCAAGAGCCACAGACAAAAGCCGACAAACAAGACAGACAACAGAGACGACACAAATTGAACAAGTCGGCGCCTTGGATGGTCGTAGAACAAAAATGAAATGGCTTCAACCGGTCTCATTAAAAATTTTCTCGATCGGTATATCAAGACAAAGGGAAACCAGATTCTATTGGCCACACAGAAGTCCTCCATTTGGGGAACACACAGATGGACCCTGGGTCACCCCAGGGATCCTGGACCACTCTGAGGCATCCCTCAGATGAGTGGCTTGTAACCTCTAGGCATGTCTGCCAGTTGCAGGCAGTGGGAGCTCATGCATCCTATCGCCAGCCACAGCCAATAGACAAATTAGCGATCGCAACAGATGCCCGAAGGCCGGATGGTGTAAAGCACCCAAAGAAAGGGAAACAAATGCCCGAAGGCCAGATGGTGTCCTTAAATAGAAAAAAAAAATGGTCAAGGACAAGAGACAGAGGTGTTAGTGGTCTGGAGGAACCCTGGCCCATGACAGACTGAAAGGGTGAAAATGAAGAAAAGGGCAAACAGTACTAGAAAGGTAACAAAGAGATAGACAAAGAAAAAGTGGCAACATGGCAATTGTTCAAGAGTCTGGACTCTGTCAAACCAAAAGGCAGAATTTTAAGAAACCACACTTAAAGAGACACCGAAGGTCACGGAAACCTTTACACACGACCGAAGTCCCAAATCTCTAAAAGCGACAAAATCCTAACTTGGAGGGCGTTCCACTCCAAGGACAAGGAGACAGAGGTCTCCACGTCAAAGGACAAATTTATTTAACAATTTAGTGTCTGGTTTTGTACTAACCACTTGTGTCAAGAAGAAAATGAGGCTGTATGTTGTAAAAGACCAAGAGACTTCCTGGGGTTGAGAATCTCAAGGCCCAAAGACTACCCCAGGAGAAGGGGGGGGGCAGACAAAGAGAAAAGAACAAACAAAAGTGCAACTTAAACAATCGTCATGCACTAGTTAGGAAACAAGAATTATCAAATTCTCAAGCCAAACCTAAGGTACCTAGGAAACAAACAAGAATTATCAAATCCTCAAACCAAACCTGAGAATGAGAGAGAGAGAGACAAAGAATCACAAATGTGGATCCACATAGAAACTAAATTTGTCCAGGGATAGTCCTGGGCAACAAACTAAGTTCAGACCAGTTTATGACCAAATGAACGGAGCGCTCCTGGCACACAACAAAATGAAACTAAGTTTACTGAGAGAGAGATGCCAGCCGGACTTACCCCACTTGTCTTTGATGACTCCCGGCCCATAGGAGCAGTGGATCCCGGACGAGCCCCCAAATGTGATATATAAAAAGTAAAGACATATTAATAGACTAAGGTGTAAGACGCTCAAGTCAACAATTTCAGACACTGACAGTGATGTGGATAACCCACTACTATTATGGACTGTTGGAATATATTGGATTATTTTGCTGAATTCACCCACCTATAATATTTAAATGACAATGGAATACCCTTTTCTGACAAAACTAAAGAAGAAAAGAGGACACAAATGACCGATTATTTTGTATCTGTATACACAAAATAGTTGGGATAGACATACAGCTACTTTCTCTTAATTCAATGTAAAGAAAGATTTGTATTAATAGTGTTTGGATAGGACATCATGTCTGCATCTTGTGCTATGAATAATTAGTACAAAGACAACAATATGCAATGTATTAATTATTGTAACTGGCCTACTAACTAACCTGTTTTGAAATTGTCTCATTGCTCTTTGTTTCTCAATAAAATTAATAATAATAAAAAAAAAACCATAAGCCTACAAACAGCACTCCAGTGAGAAAATTTCAATTGAAAAGCAGGTAGGAAAAACTGTGAAAACTTACTTATAGAAGTTTTCTATTTCGATGGACACACACACATACGCACGCGCGCACGCACGTGCACACATGCACACGCACACACACACACACACATACACCCTCATTCCTGTGTGTGCCACTGAGACTGTTTTCAACAATGACAAACTTATAGGGGAAAATAAAAGACAAACGTATTTATTACTTAGATTGCTGCAAATAAGAGAACATATACAAATAGCAATGTAACTCAGTGGTAAATCACATGCTTAGCCTATATGAGGCTGTCTCAGTTACTTTTGTCTTCTTTCTGGGACAAATACCCAACACCTCAAATGAAGGAAGGAAAGGTTTATTTAGCTCACAGTCAGTGGATGTTTCATACTCAGCTATCTCTAAGGCACATGGCAGAGAGCAACCTTTCATGGCAGAGGCAAAGAGCAAGACAGCAAGGCAGTGGCATCAGGGCAGCTCAGGTAGTTAGCTAGACTCTCTCCCCTCCTTACAGTGTAATGCATATTATCTACCCTTGGGTAGGTGCAGCACCCACACCCAAATAAATACAAACTCCAGAAGGCACCTCATGGCTGTATGACTCTTTGTGTAGACACCTACATGCAAATGATAACATTCTACCCATGGACCCCCAGACTCATGCACATCCCTGTATGAAGGAGACATGTTGGTCTATCTCTAAAGAGTTGCCAAAGTCCTACAGCTTCAATATTGCTCAAAAGTACACGTCCCAAATTTCTTCCAAGATCTAAGGCAAACTCATCTGTGAGCCCCTGGACAAATGAAAAGATAGATACTTTCAACATTCAAGGGCATAAGATAAACATTACATTCTACAAGGTAAACACAGCAGGACACCAAGCATTGGGACTAAAGCAAGTCCAAAGTTCAGCAGGGCCAACATGAAGTCCTGTTTCCATGTGGAAAATTCAAAGCAATCTGTGGCAAATTGTAAACTCCATGTGGCCCCACCATTATGCCACTCTTGGTGGTAGCTCCCATGGCTTCTCTTGTAGGCTGGCTTTGCTCCCTCTCTTAAGTTTTGCTTAGATGATCTACAGTCAGGACTTTTCTGGAGTTTTCACTGAATAGGCTTTTCATTCAGAGTTTTATCCACTGTCCACTCAGGGGTACATTGCCTGGTCTAGGTGGAAGCCTTCTTAATCTCAGAATTTCTGCATTCTGCTAGCACCTGAAGTCAGTGCCACGTGGATGCTGCCAATGTCTGCTGCCAGCTGGAGCAGGATCCAGGCTTCCTTCTCTTTTGGCTATAGCTGTGGAGTGCCTGGATCGCTGAGCACTCTCAACCTGATTCCAAGGAATAAATTCTTAATGTTGGCACAACTCTGGAACCTAGCGTGGCTGCTGCCACCATTCTATAACATGGAACTCTGGATTTCTCCTCAAGGCAAAGTCTTTTACCTTTGCAATTCTGAGGCTACAAAGGGTGGAGACCTGCCATGTCCTGTGATGGCCTCAGGCCATCCATTTGATTCCCTGTTCCTTCTCAGCAATGGAGATCCTCTCAGTTCTGTTTTGAATTCTACAGCTCTATTTTGTCAAACTCAAAATTTAAATCATCCTGCTAGACTCTTCAGTCTTGATTTATAGCATAAATCAGATTAAAAGCTGCCAACAATAGCCATGCCACTGCCTCAATATTCAACTGCTTTAAAATTTCTTTTCTAAAATTAGTCAGCCTGTAGCAGAGAGCAACCTTGAAAAGAGCAAGACAGCAATAAGAGTGGCAGCAGCTCAGGCAGCTAGCTAGCTTCTCTGTCCTCCTTATATTGTAATGCATACTATCTTCCCCAGGGCAAGTGCAGCACCAAACCCAAATAATCAATCACAAACTCTAGAAGCTGCCCCATGACTGTACAAACTTTGTAGAAACACCTATAATCATATCAGAGACCCTGATATTAACTACCAGCACCTACCCAAAATGAATGAGTGAATGAACTGATTAATGCATAAGCCCATTTGTGGTGAAGTGCTGTGTGTATAACATAGATATTAATGAAACTAGTTAATACCCAAATCTAAATTTAAACTGAAGATAAGGAATAAATGAGACTAAAAGATGCAAAGAATAATTTTTCATAGATTTCTGACTTTAAGACTATGACAGTGTTTCATGCCTTATAAAATTCATAATCAAATAAGAGATACACAGTTGGTACAACACAACTACCAAAATATCATATCTGTATCATAATGAAACAGCTTGCCCACAGCATCAGGGCAGTACTCTAGGAAATAGCTGTGGTTTGGGTCTTAAATAACCAGCAAGGAACAATGTATAAAAATCTGCTTGAGGACCATGGGGGTAGCTCAGTAGAATAAGTTCTTGCCTGGAAAGCACAGGGTCCTGAGTTCAACCCCCTGTACCGCAAAAACAAACAAACAAACAAACAAAAAATCCTGGTTGCCAGTCAATGGACTGCTGCAAGGGTGGGATATTTAGGGTGTGGAACCTAATGAAAGAAGCTGTTTTACTGGGGATGTGAACTTAGAGGTTGTGAACTTAGAGACAGCCTCCTCCACCAATCATGTACTGTGCCACCTCAGGCTATGAGCAACAGGGTTAAGTGACCATAGACTGAAACCTCAGAGTTGTCAACCTAAACAAACCTTTTTCCCTTGAAGTTATGTACTCTGAGCACTTTATAACAGTAATGGAAATTCAACTAGTATAGTAACCTTAGAAATAATACATTGGCAATACGATCTAAGGCCAAAGGCAGAAAGACTACATTCAAACAATGAGTTTGCATACCAAACATGGATTTGAGTTATGAACTTCAACACTAACTTTATAAATTCTTTTATTGGACAAACAAACATTTCATGGATTACATGGATGACAGATGCTAACTTTCTTAAGGAGTAGAGTTAGAAAGAAGGGACAGGAGTCATTTCTGTAACACTGAACTGAAATTAGAGAGCCTGTGTCAGTGTGTGAGATTGCCTTTGGTAGATACAGGGACACAAATGCACATGGGCATTGCTGCACATCTGTTTGGGCTGAACTTCTTAGTCAACTTCCTTGTCTCTGGAGCGTAATACTAGACAGAAGCAGCTCAAAGGAAGAGAAGCTTATTTTGGTTCACAGTTACAGTTGCTGGCCCATTGGCTTTCAGGAAGTAACCACAAGGTGGAAGGACCTGGACAGAAGAGAGCTGCTCAAGCCATGGTGGCCAGAAAGAAGCATGAAAAGGGAAGGAGTAGGGAGGATGTAGTCCAGCAGGCCATGGTCCCACTGCCTGGCTTCTTCTGACAGGGCCAAACCTCCTGATCACACACACAACTCCTGAGCACAGTCCCCAAGAGTCAAGCATCCTCTAAAGCCCTGCCTCTATAAGCATATGAGAGTTTTAAGTGACATCCAGATCCAAACCGCAACACTGAGAGAGTGTAGAACCCTCATGTTCCAGGAACAGAAACTTGCCTAACTTTCCGTACTGTGGTTTCTGACAACTGACTACACTGTACTAAAAGGAATCAAAAATCCTTTCATAAAATACCCTAAGCCTAGCAGAAGGGCAAGCAAACCACAACATGAGCCTGGCTTATCTAGTGGTACCATAAAATAAAGTGATGAAAGTATTGAGAGTCTATAACAGCTAACTGCAGGGGCCCCACAAATATGGGATAGTACTGAGTAACAAATAGTGATGGCAGCAGAATTTAACAAAAATATAAAATCAGAATGAGTGAGCTCAAAGTAATACAAACAAGCAAGCATTTCCTCACAACATCAGCTGATAAATGTAGAAATAGAAATGAAACTGAAAATATCTTCACTTGGAAAATAACTGTGCATTAACTAGGTAAGGAAAAAAAATCATACAAGGGTACTAAAATTAATGGATCAAAGTATAAAAGAAAACATATATGTATTCTCATATATGTATTCTCAGTGCATGATAAAACAAAAAGGGAGATATAGTAACTTTTAAATTATAAATAGAAAGATAATAACATTCCAGGGTAAAAACCTAGTGGATGAAACATTAATCAAATAATATAGAATCCCTAGTGATGGGACAGACTGATGATGCACTTCATGAGATAATGTACTGAGGAAGTTGTAACTCCATTTCTGCACTTTGCCTAATGAAAATAGGCAATCCAAATAGACCCAGAAATAAATATCAGGAAAGTCCACATTGACACAAAAAATACAAAATAGTCAATATACTTTGAAAGTTTTGAGGTTATTAAATATAAGAGTAAGACAATCACTGTTCCAGATTAGAAAGAAGGACATAAAATCTACAATATGTGATCGGGAATTGAAATCTGGACCAGGGGAGGATATGATTGAGAAAACTGTCAAAGTTTAAATTTGTGCATTTTATGAGTTGCAAACTCAGACCTGCTCAACATCTGTTTTTAAAACAGCTGTAAACAACCACATAAGCAGCTTCTCTAACTGCTCTTGGACTACAAGGACAGAGATAGGGAGTATCGCAATGACCTCCAGGCAACAAAGACCAAAATATTTATTTCTGATCTCTTTCAGAAAAAAGTGCACTTATCTCTAAACTCCAAAATAATATTGTACAATGTTCATACTGCAGTTCTGATAACTGTGTTATAGGTTTGGAAAATGGTGGTTTGGAGATTCTGTGGGAGAGATTTATAGGAAATCTGTGTTTGCAACAGTTTTGTTGGCCTGAGAATATTTTATTTGTCAGTGTGGTACAATAATTTGTAAGCTGAATATATCCTTGGCTTACCATGCTGAAGGCTGGATCTTTATTGTCCCTGGTGAGAAATGGTGACCCTCACCAAGAGCTAAATATGGAAATGCAAAATCCATGCACTTAGCTAGAAAGTGTTCTATCCCAATGACACTTTGTGGTTACCATTTATCCTGTGTCAAGCGCTGGGCTAAGTGCTGTACACCTATTTTCTTGTAAGAAGTGCATTGGCAAAGAGAAAAATCCATTTACTTAAGGAGTTTTCATTCCATAAAAGTACATTTTACTAGCTCTTGAAGTGAGCAAACAAGGACTGCAGGAATGCCAGGAGATCCAGGACTCCAGTGTGAAGTTTAAGTTAGGAAGACCATTTTTAGCAAAATTCTCCACACCAAACATTTAAACTACATTAATATAGCTTCTATGAGATCTGTGCTATGAATTTTGCCAAAGTAAGGGAGTTAAATCATGTCTGTGCTATAGTTTAATACTAAAATACATTAAGTAAAAGATAGCCTTGTGCATAAAATGTATATTGTTGTTATTTAACACTAAAACATGGTCTCAGCTTTAACTGGGATGTAACATACTTACAAACTGAGAGCTATTAAAACACATAATGTGCACTTTGAATGGTGCACAATATATATTCTATGTCCCATATATGGTCAATATGTATATTAGTAGAACTTTTAAAGTAATTTGGGTCATTCTATATGCAATCATATTCCTTCTAAGTCTGACTTGGCAAAGAGAATAATAGGTGAAGCACATGGCCAGGAGACACTGATGCCACCAAGATTTCCATGGATGCAAATTCTGGTCAAGACTGAAACAGAATCCAGGGGGCTGAGGAGACAGCTCAGTGGAATATGTGCTTCTATAGCAAACACAAGGCCCTGAATTAGATCCATGGTAGTATCAAAAAATCTGCATAAGTGATTATTGGAACCCACCCCATCTTCTGATTCTGTTGGCCACAAGCTCATCTCCTTCTCACGCTGCTATGCATTTCCATTACTGTTCTGTTATGGGGTCAAGGACAGGCAATACCACCCCTGAAATAAACCAGGCCCCTCAGAAAAAGTTTATAAAGGCTCAGAGATGACATATGAAAAATACTGAGCTATGTGGTACACACTCATATATGTACACACGTGTGTGTGTGTGTGTGTGTGTGTGTGTGTGCATGTGTATTGGGGGGGTGGTATTTTTTTTTTTTTACCTCACTGTGTGTCTTTCTGTGGAATCTGAACAACCTCTAAGTCACTCTACCCTACTTATTGACTTGATTCTTTTATATTCATGTTAAAATCAAGGACAGCAATTAGGCGTCATAATGAGAACCTTGATATTATCCAATATAACTCCTTATTTCCACAGATGAAGACAAACACCAGAGAGCAGCAAAAATACTAGCATAAAAAAAGGAAGTACAATAATTTGAAGAGGGGCCCCCACCACAACCCAGGATCCTTCCCTGGAACTAGAACTCTTTCCACTTCATTGTGTAGATAGATTACTGAACCTTGTTGGACCCCTACAGCCATGCTGAAGCCTGCCCCACCCCACAGTGACTCGCACATCATCCCATCAACAGAGCTCTGGTGAGGCTGCTGCAGTCACATAGTTTGGCATCCATTAAGTTTATTTTCCTTTTTCAAAAATGAACTCAAATGTGCTTTTCATGTTTCAGGGTATATATTTTTAAAATCTTTGGAAAAACAAGTGGAACAAAAATAAAACTATCTATAGCAATAGCAATTTTGCAATAGTGTTGCAATCTGGGAAACCAAATACAAAACACAGTAGGCATTTTAAACCCACATCGTCAGTAGCTTCACCTTAAAAATTTGTATATATCACCTTGTCTGCATGGTGCACCATGCTCTAAAATATGCACTCACAGAGTAAAAATGAATAAATTGAACTCAGACATGTGCAGAGTTGATGTATAGCACAGCTACAGTTGAAATTCAGATACACAGACAAGGGAAGACAATTTTCTATCCAAGTAATGACTGGTAACCTACAGACAGTGCACTACACAAGACAGATTATAGAATTATACAACACACTCAGCATTCCAGGGAACATGCAGAGCTGCATGTAAAGCCAATCAGTAGCACAGCAAAGCCCACAAGATCAGAGACCGTATTTTCCATAACTCTCATTTAATGAAGTTCACAAAAGCTGCTTTGAAGGAAAAAAGCATTTGAAATAATTTAGGGTACAGAGATTCTCCAATTAAAGTGCTACCCATAGACCTGAATATATCGGAAGTCAACACTTTCATTCACCTGGATGGGCTATTCTTATTTGCACTTGAGAGGAGGCCACAGACACCCCTGACAGGGGACATGCAAGATAAGTCAGCATCTGCCCCATGCTCGATGAGCACGCTGTGGACAGAGCCTTCAAGGGCAGAGAACAGGACTGGCAGCAGCACAGGAACACCAAACACATCTAAGCAGAACAGGAATCTAGTGCATTACTGTCTGTACTTGTACAGTAACAAGAATAATTTCAGTTGATACACTGAGAGAAGAACAAACTGATCATAAAATCAGCTAACAGACAGAAATTCTGTTAATCCTCATTCCCAAGCATTTACAGCCTAATATTAATTGACATTCATAATCTTCAATCGAGTACCGTGTTTGAGTCATCATATAGGGGTGTGATCACAGAAATATATCAACTTAATGAATGGGACTTAGAATACAAGTTGACTAAGCTTTGTACTCAGTGCTGAAGAGCTAGAAAACAGGAGTCACTGTGTAAGCGCCAAAAGATAACAGCTATCAAAGTGCGATTATATCATATTTTACAAAACTAGATAATATATATATTTAGTAATGCAGATGCTAAGCTTATGAAAATCTATCTTCTATCAAAAAATCATGACAATTCCGCTCGTGACTATTACAGAACCCACAACCCCTGCACAATCACAATAATGTTGTCTACAAATACACATCCATAAGGATTTGTATCCTTAGCAGACAAAAGCTTCCTATTCCATTCTCTGTAACCACATGAAATTTGGTATCTGTGTAAAGAATATTTGATTTAAAGGAACTAATAATGCTTAAATATTTTGCATTTTCCTTTTTATTTCATAATTTTTGACCAATTTCACATGCCTATATCTGGTAATGTGAACAACTAATTTGAAGATAACAAAATGTCATATAAAAAACATTGTTGAATTCTTTTCATTATGTTTAGTGAAATTCTATATTGTTTATAATGTTTTTTAAACTATCTCATACTCTCTTTGAAAAAACAAGATTAAAAATTGAATTGAAAGACTATGTATGCGCAAGAAAAATAACACAGGGTCAAAAAGTGGATCAGACTGTGCTAAGCAAGAATGTAAAACAAGTAAAATTATGTAAGCTCAGAAAGCTGTATTATTTCTTCTAAATGAGACTTGAAATCCTTATGGCCATTTTTCAGCTACCACTTACATGTTCACAACAATGATGATTTTATTTAGGTTAATTATTTATTTTTTCATATGAAAGACAATTTTTAATGTCTGACAATAAAGGGTTACTATAAACCTGGTTCCACATGTACATATATTCCAAGTCTTTAAAATGGAAATACATGGGCATAGTTGTATCAAAAGTATTAAGGAATAGTCTATAATAAAAGAGTAGGAATGTGATAGTCCAATAGTTATAGCTTTTCTTAAAAAGAAAAACGTTAGATACTATAGTATGACTAAATACATGACATCACAGATAGGCACATGTTATTTATTCTAAAATATTTAGATAATAGATAATAGATCAGGACAAATATTTCAGTACTACAAATCTGATATAAACATGAGAAGATGCCATAGTAAATTACTGTAATTTATCATTGATCTGGAAGTTACTCAGTTTGGATATCTAAACAACCAAGATTAGGACATTATTAGAAAGTAACAAGCAGTAGAAGGAAAGAAGAGCAGGAAAGGGAGGGCAGAAGGCAGAGAAGGAAGAAGGGAAGAAACAAGAACAGCAGCTTCTGCTTAGCAAAGCACACATTATCAGTGAAGACCAGTACAACTGCTCTTTTCAGAGTCAATGACTGAAGAATATTTCCCACTTTATCTATGCAATGAAATAAGTGGTATTTATGTGGGGACTAGGATGACCCTGACATTAGTCTACCTTTTGGCCTGAAGTAGTCAATTCTCTTTCCTCCACTGTACTAAATTTCCAATCTAAGGGAAGTTATCGACAAGGAAAGCCAACCAATATGTATTTACATGTATTGCTATGGAGAAAAGAAGACACTGATATAGCTATACAAGCATAGACTATGCCCAAACTTGTTAGATCAAGGAGGATTTTTGATTTTCCAATACTCTAATTGGAGACCTAAGAAATAGGTCAGATTTAAGAGAGATGAAAGAGAAGGGAAGAATGATGCAAGCAGAGGAAATATGAAGACAGAAGGCCAGAGGATAGCAATGGCAACAGTAAGAAACGCTGGTAGGAGAACAAAGGCAGTCCACACTGTTGGAACAACATATGAGAAGGGACACTAGGTCAAAAGTATCAGCCAAGCATTGAGGTGTTGGAGGTTATATGATTTTGTTCAACGACACCAGAGCCATTCATTAGAGAAATTTCAGCAGGAAAATCACATTGTTAGATTTCTTTTATATCTGAATAGTCAAGTGTGATGTGAAAAATACAAGGGAGAACAAACTGGTTTCAGAAAACCCATTAGGAGACTCTGGGTGAACAAGACCTAAGTCAGATAGGAATCAAAAGCGATGGTACTACAGAAGCAGGAAATAAGGTAAGTACATTCATAGAGTTGGAAGAGAAAAAAATTTAATTACCACTATTCACTTGAAAACATAATGTGCTAAGTACACAGTAATGCTTGCTCTTCTAGAGTTGCCTGGCACTGGAGAAACAGAAGCAAGTAAAATACAGAGCATAGCCTCAAACTTGGGTGCAAAAATAAGGTCCTCTTGTAGTGCCATAAAAAAACCACCTGAGTATAGGTACTTTATAATGAAGAAAAATGTATTTCTCAGAGCTCTAGGAAGTCACAGATGAAGGCAACGCAGAGTCGGGGTCTGCTGATGCTCAGCCCTTGGCTTCAAAGATGCAACCTCGAATGCTATGTCCTCATATGGTAGGATATAAAACAAAACAAAACAAAACAAGCAAAGCAAACAAACCACACTCCCCAGCTAGTTCCCTCCAGCCTTTCATGAGGAATCCCATTCACCAGGACCCACTTCTGACTTAATTATTTCCTAACGGCCCCAATTTCCAACACTATTCCACTATGTTGATAAAGTTTCAACATATGAATTTTGGGGTTCATAATAGTGTTTAGACAAGATGTCATGTCTGCATCTTGTACTATGAATAACTACTATGAAGACAATAATATGCAGGATATTAACTATTGTAACTGTCCTACTAACCTGTTTTGAAACTGTCTCATTGCTATTTCTTCCTCAATAAATTAATTAAATATAATAAATAAATAAAATGAATGTTGGGGTTCATTTTCAGACCAATATAGTGAGAAAGCTGAGGAACTGGAAGGAAATCTTATGGTATTATTTTGTGCCACTGGTTGAACATCTAAAATATAAAATACAGAATCTAAAACCTGATACTTCCTGAGTGCTGACAATGCTTAGAAAGTTTTGAATTTAGGGCATTTTTGATTTTTGAATCAGAGATGCTCAACTGTAAGAGATTATGCAAATACTATAAAATCTGAAATACTCTGTGTATGAAGCATTTTGGATAAGGAACCTTCAAACTATCATGGCATTGCATAACAAGGTTCTCTGAGGCTACTTCAATCTGTTTTGCATTTCCAATGGAAGAGGAAGAGCACTACTTTCAGAAGACTTTTACTAAACAAATAATAAAGAAAATTTAGAGACAGAGGATGTTACAGGAAGGTAGGGTTATTATGAAGAAAAGACACTGGGCTCCACAGAGAGGTCCCTCCTGGACAGAGGCGGGCTAACAGGTAAGGGCAATGGAATTGGTTTACCACATGGTAGCGCAGTTTACCTGCTAACAAGAAGGAAGGGATACTCTGGGCTTTAAGTTAAATGACTTTGTTACAAATCTTCCTGATATAGTTGGTAGGATTTTGTTCAAGTTCTTCAAAGAAAAGAGTTTAGAAAGTTCAAAACTGGACAAATCCGCGGATGGGAGAATTTGGGGAGGGGATCTATGTTCCTTCCTCTAAATTTGAGACGACACTGGTCTGCACCAACTCTTAGAATGTGACAGAAGAACTTCAGTCAGGTCCCAAACAGATCAAAGCTCTAACATTGTGCCTCAGAACACTCACTGGGGAAGCCAGTTACTACTGAAAGTGCAGCCCCCTGACAGCACTGTGCACTGGGAAGCCCAGCACACAGACAAAGGCAGGATAGGGTCACATGCCATCACATAGAAGGGAGGCCACAAGAAAGTGAGTCGCCTCACAAAAGAGTACAGAAGGCATCATGGATCGCCTAGTCCAGCCATAGGTATGGATCAAAAATACCCTACCCAGCTGGTACTCCCCAACATCCATACCCAGAATATCATGAACTACATAAAATGTTATTTTAAATGACTATGCTTCATCTCATTCCAAATGTCATTGGCAAGCAGGGACTTGGCCAGATAGCTCACTTGTTTAAAGTGCCACTTGGGTAAACACAGGCAGGCTCATAGTACTGCGGTTTGATTCCCAGCTGCAGATGCTACACCAGACCTGCACTTAAAGCAGCCTGAAGTAGCAATAAAAAGAAAAAAAAAAAAAACAAAAAACTCCTTTTTAAATGCCGTTGGCATGCCTCACAGAAGGAGAGAAAACATTTCTAAAGTGCACCTGGAACCACAGCAGACCTCTAATAGGAAAGAGAATTCTGCACTTGAACAAAGGCAAGGCAGGAAGCACCACAATCCCTGACTTGAAATTATACTACAAAGCTACTGTGATTAAAATCAGCAAGGAAATGGCAGAAAAAGAGACCTGAGGGTCAGTGCAGCAGAATAGAAGATGCAGATGCAACTCTAAACACAATCAGCAACCTTATCTTTAACCAAAGAGCCAAGCTTGGTCACTGGAAGTTGGTCCTTTTATCACATACATAGTGTCAAAGGGAAAGAATCTGTTCAAAAAGGAAGAAACAACTAGGAGGAGGCAAAGGACAAAAGAAGAAAAGAAGGGAAAAATATATTTATACATATAAACAGGATATCTTGAATAACTGTACTGCTTATTTCTACTGGTCTATTGAAAGAAATAGTTAATGCTAATTTTTTCTTCTTTTAATTTCTTAAAACATTTTAAAACAATTTTACTTGTTTATATCTGGTAATAACTAATTTGAACCATTGTTGAATTTCTATGATTTTGTTTAGTGAAACTCTGTATATTTTCTAATATTTAACTAATTTTGTATTGTCATTAAAAATTAAAATTTAGAAAACATGCTTTCCACATGCTGAGTATTAAACTAGACCAACGATTGTCACTAAAGTCAAAATGGGTCAAAGATCTAAATATTGTCCTTTTTTCCTCCCAGCCTGTGTGAGGATCCGTTGCCATCATGAATGACACAGTAACTATCAGTACCCGAAGTTCATGACCAACCGACTTCTTCAAAGGAAACAAATGGTCATTGATGTCCTTCACCCTGGGAAAGCAACAGTACCTAAGACAGAAATTCGGGAAAAACTCGACAAAATGTACAAGACCACACCAGGTGTCATTTTTGTGTTTGGATTCAGAACCCATTTTGGTGTTGGCAAGACGACTGGCTTTGGCATGATTTATGATTCCCTGGATTATGCGAAGAAAAATGAGCCCAAACATAGACTTGCAAGACATGGCCTGTATGAGAAGAAAAAGACCTCAAGAAAGCAGCGGAAGGAACGCAAGAACAGAATGAAGAAAGTCAGGGGCACCGCAAAGGCCAACGTTGGTGCTGGCAAAAAGTGAGCTGGAGATTGGAGAACAGCTGAAGGAGTAGATTCTACAGTGCCTGTCCGCAGTGACTGCAACTTTTCACAAGAGGATTTAATAAACTGTAAAACCTTAAAAAAAAAAAAATCTAAATATTGGGCCAGCCAAATAGCTCAGCAGATTAAAGTGCCTGAAAGCAGGCATAGGGGCCAAGGGTTCAATCCACAGGACTGCCTTGCCAGCCCCTCCACCAGGGTGTGCAGACACAGCAATTGAGACTGGGCATCATGGCACACACTTATAATCTCAGCTCTTGGGAGGTTGTAAACAGATGAGTCACTATGAGACTGATCTAGTAGTGAGACTCTTAACAACCTGTAACCTTTCCCTAAAATACAGAAAAAAAATCTAAACATTAAAACAGAAACACTAATTTTATGGAAGAAAGAACAGGTATAAATTTTGAAGACATAGGCAAGGATTTCATGAACAAAACCCAGACATCACAAAAATACTACACAGAATAGACAAATGAAATCTTACCTGATTAAAAAGTTTTTGCAGGGCCAGCCAAATAGCTTAGCAGTTTAAAGCACCTGCTTAGGTAGAAGCAGGGGCCAGGAGTGGCCTGTAGTGCTGGTCCCACCCTGGGACTCACAGAGGGCAAATGAGACTTGGCCTGGTGGTGCACACTTGTAATCCCAGCACTTGGGAAGCTGTAAACAGGAGGATCACTACTACGAGTCTGATCTACACAGTGAGACCCTGTAGACCTTATAAACTCTGTACTAAAATACAAAAGAAAAAAGCTTTTGCACAACAAAAGAAACAACAGAGTAAAGACAAACTAGTTTAGAAAAAAAACTAACAGCTGTCCCTCATAAAAAAAGACTAATAGCTACAATACATAAAAAATTTTTAAAAAAATTAGACCTCTCAAATTAAAGCTCCAACTGAAAAACTGGCATCTGAAATGGATAGACATATTCTCAGATGCAGAAGTAGAAATGCAAATAAATACACAAAAATGGCAATTATCACTCGCTAGTCATTAGAAAGATAGAAATTAAAACAACACATGAATTCCATCTCACTCCACAATGAATGTCTATCATCAAGAAGTCAACCAATAACAAATGCTGGCAGTACAATGAGAAAAATAACTATTCTCTACTATTGGCATAAGTATAGACTGTGACTACACTATGGAAATCAGTGTGCAGATTTCTCAACAAACTAAGACTATAGGTTCTATTCGACCCAGTTATTCCCAGAAAAATTTAAAGCATCATGCCACAGCAACATATGCACTCCTATGTTTATAAGAGCACAATTTGTTATGGCCAAATCTTTGAAAGAATCCAAATGCTCACCAACCAAGAAATGGATAAAAACATGTGATATATGTGTGTGTGCGTGTGTGTGTGTGTGTATGTATACATATATATATGTATTATATATATGTATGTATTATATATATGTATGTATTATATATATGTATGTATTATATATATGTATGTATTATATATATGTATGTATTATATATATGTATTATATATATATGTATATATATATATATATATATATATATATATATATGTTACTTAACCATAAAGAAGGTTAATGTTGATTCTTTCATTGGTAAATGCATATAACATGAAACCATAGTCTTAAATGAAATAAATGAGACCCACGTGTGTAAACACTGCCTTGTTTCACTAAACAGAACTAAAATATACAACAGGTACTTTGAATTGGAAAAAAAATCCTCAAAAGAAAATAAGAACTGTGATTGGGGAAGGAGGAAAGGAGGGGAAAAAGGAAAAATGTACACAAGTTGGTTAAAATATTTATAAACTAGTTTATCTTAGTTTATTGAAAAGAAAGGTTGTGCTAATATTGATGGACAATATTTTATGCCTCTCTCTTGTACCCTGAGTAACTACTATGAATATGTAATATATTAATTATCACTACTCTGTTAGTTTGTTTTAAAACTGTTTTTGATTTTAATTTTTTTCTCTTTAAAATAAAATTTATAAAAATAAATATCTATGTTTCAAAGTATATGCTATACAATAAAGGGTCAAAGCAACAAAATTATAATGAACTAAGAAAGTAAGATCACTTCTTTAAAAACAGTTTTTCTGGTTTTAAGAAAACTTCTCACAAGTCAGAGATAGTGTTCAAACAAACACAAGGGAGATACCATGCCAGTGATGACAGATAATATACAGACTAAGCAAATTGAAATAAATTATGTAACATTTCTTCGGCCAACGAAACTCAAGTTACCTCTAAAATACATATATAAGTAATAGTTCAAATTGCCCTGCAGTTCACAGTATCTGTTAATATCTTACATGGTGTTAAATTTAAGTGCTTACTGACAAAGATGTAATAAGTTCACAAAATTCCACTGTTTCAATGGATGTCATATGTGAGCACAGCCTCTGGCTTTGCCTAATCAATCCGAGGATAGCAAGGGAAGGAAGAAGGAAAAGAATACACAGATGTTGAAAGGAATGACTGACATACTTGACTTTTTTTTTGCAGTGTAACTCTAAATGAATAGTATAAGAGAGGAAAAAAATAGTAGTACTCTATAATTCCAATATTTTCCTGTGTTCAAAAATTCTGAACATACCCAAAACCAGTGAATGTGGCAATCATATTATGATATTATTCATACTGTATTTTAAATATGTATTTTATTTATTTCCAGAATAAGTAAGGTATCTACATTATTTCAATCTCAAACTTTCTATACTGCAGAGCAAAATGTCGACCTACCAACCTCATCTCCAGCATCTTGGTATCTTCTTCAAAGAGAACATTCTTGTGTATATTACTAGCCATACTGTTCTCAATAACCAGAAAAGTAAAGCATGCATCCTTTCATATAATCTTTATATATGTATGGTTAATGTGTGTGGTCATATACTTGTCTGTTGGTTTTTCTATTTGAATTTTCTACACAATCACATGGCGTTTTGGACCTTCCCTTTCCCAGTACATTTTTGAGATTTTCCAGTATTAACACCTGTATATCTCTCATGCCTCTTATCTTATTCTTTCAAGTTGCATGCACGTCATTCATTTAGGATAAACTGTGTACTATGCAATATGGAAGCACAGCTCTGTTTGCAAACATTTGAATGCCTGTAATCTCTATCCCTAGTCAGTGAAGATCTGATGGATTACTTCATACATACACACATCATTTAACTGTATGCAGCAAATGTGAACATTCTGGGTGAAAGGATACATGCATTTATGATACAGGTAATCACTGTCAATTTTCCCTACATAGAGATATGTAAAGTTGCAATCTAAATGCAAGGAATGATGTTATCGATAGGCATGAGAGCACATTTTTGTTTATGCTTTGGTTTTCTGCTGAACATGAAACCTGGGTCTCCATGCAAGCAAGGAAAATGCACTATAACTACACCACATCATAGGCCCCTGAAGTTTAGATTTTAAGTATTTGAGCAGGTTTCATTTTATAATTTTTTCATTTATTGCTTAAGAGCCTTGGCTCATTTAGTGCTTTGTCCATTTTTCTCCTATGTAGCTGATCCCCATTTGTTTGTTTTGTAGAATTATTATTTTACAGAAATTAACTTACAGATATGATAAAATATTCCAAAAACTATTCTCCCCAGTGAAATTGCACCTTGTTTTTGATGTGTCTTGCCTGAAAACTTTGAAAATACAGTTCAATTTACCAAAATTTTCTTTAATAATTACTAAAAACAAGGTCACAGTTGTGAAGACTACTCTGCTGATTTATTTTGCTTTGATGTATTTACTGTATATTCCATAAAAAGCAAAAGTATACAGGTCAAGTGCCATTATTATATAACACTATAATTGTAATTTTATGGAACAAAAAGCCTTCTAAGAACTCATTGATTAATAATTTATTTTCAGCAACATTTGAATCAATGCAATTATTGTGTAATAAAAGTGGAGAAAATGTCTTGGTTTCCACAGAACAATAACTTTTTTGATGTTTTGACTCTCTTTACTTTTAAAATTACATGGGCAATGAACATTTTCTTGAGAAAATATGGATCAATCAAGCCAATTTAGAAATCCCTGGGAATTTCACAGGTAGCATCACAACTATTATATACCTTTCTTTCCCATTGTGTTCCAGTGTGAATATATAGGCAAATTTTAAATTAAAAATGTAACTTGATTAATTCTTTTTAGCACTGCAATATAGCAAACTTGTATGCTAAACACTATGTGACTCTACACTTATTTTAATTTCTATCTCGTCAGCACTAAGAAAATGAAAAATTTATACCATTAAATAACAGTTATTTAAAAAAGGTGAAATTTACAATTTACTAATTTATCTTTCCCTACCATTACAGAAAGCTACAAAGCTATTGCTTACTAAGATAAATGGTGTGTATTAGTGGAATTATAAACTATAAGGCTTAACATTATTTCTAAAAATATTGCCAATAGAAATGGAAGAAATAAAAATGGAAGCACCATGGTTTTCTGCCTTTTCTATTTAGAAGGCTTTAAAAGGCAAACCTAACGACTGTGTATGGGGCTAGAGACAATGAAACTAACACAGACCTGGTCCATATTTATACAAATGTTACCCCCTCTAATGGTGAATTTCTACCTTGCTCATTTGAATTTTTGCTAAAAGCAAAAATAATGCAGTACGTCCTTCACAAGCACATATCATTGTGTATGTACTGTTCCCCTGTTGTACAGAGAATTTTAGAAACTTGGAATGTACAGACTGACGCTGAGCAACAAGCTACATCCCAAGAAAGTAGGCACCAACTAGGCACATGCCCATCCCCATGGCCACGCCGATGTCAGCTCTGGTGGTGCTCACACCCTCACATCTTTGTTAGCCTTTGAAGGGGTAAAATGGCACGTCCACCTTTTAGATTGTTTTGATAAGTGATTTTAAAAATGAAATCCCTATCATCCATAATTCAACAAATACAAACCCCTTATCATACTAAGCAACAGGCTAGTGACCAACTCGAAAGCTAGGGATGAGGAAATTAATAACATTTATCCTTTTCTAGATGACACTTATAGACTGATATTACTTTTTATTTTCCTTGGATGACACTCACTTCTAGTATTTACATGTAGCAATTGTTTCGTCCTATAGTCTTTAAAAGCACCCTGTGTAGGATAGCACTGACTTATGCTTTAGAGTCAAACAATATTGTGGTGGTGAAATTTGAGACTTAAAAGTATTACAGTAGCAATGGTCACATGTACCTGCCTTTATAACTGACATGCATATGTACAATTCAGACTTCAGGAGCTTCACAAATCAACAACATTAGTGGAGTCCTTGTACAAGAGCATCCTTGACTTTAAAAAGCTCCACTGTTTAAAAGCTACATGTTATAGGCAGGATGAAGAAAACAGATTTGCAGAGATGGTTTTAAAAAGATGTGAATCTCAGGTTTTTTTGGCAGCAGAGTCTCTGTTAAAACTACTTGCACACACAGGGAATCCTGAATCTAATTTTCAGCATCAAATGTTGAAGTTTAATTAAAAACACACACTCTGCTGTTTAAAGCCAAGAGAAAAAGAAACCCTCACTAGGAATAAAATCCACTCTGATAACATGCCTACTCAGAACAACTTTTTAAGAATAATTTTCAGAATAATTTTCTTTTCCATTAAATGAAATGTAAACATTGCTTGCTTAATGAATCTAAGGGATTTGTTGAAAAGGAGAAAAAAAAAGGCAATAATTTGCAAGCACTTGATGGCCATGAAAGAGACTGCATAGACTAGAAATCGGAATATGCTCAAAACCACCAAGATAGCACTTTTGTGCACATTTTTCCAAATGAAATGTTTTTCATTTCTACAGTTTAGTAAATGAATGATCAGCCTCTCTTCCATTGAGACTTGGAAAAATGGAGAACAGAAAATTTGAATGTTACTAAGCAATTATGCTAAAAATAATCACTGTGACAAGTATAAACTTATTTTTCCAGGCAACTGTAAAGCTAAAAGCAAATTTTAAATTAAAAAATTGAAAAGGGTTGAAAGAACTCATTGCTTCTTCACTGTTCTCTAAACATTTTTTTTAAATATTTTTTTGTTGTTTTTGGAACTGGGAATTGAATTCAGGCCCTTGCGCTTGCCAGGGAAGTGTTTATTCCACTGAGCCATCTCCCTGGCCCTCTAAACATATTCTTGAGTTTCTCACATTTGTGAACTAAAAGGAAATCACTCATTAAACAAATATTAAACAAGTAGATTATTAAAGGCCTACTATGTGCTCAGACACAAACAAATAAAATACAGTAGCCTCAACTGGATTAGAGGCAACAGGCTACTGTCATCTTTCATATTTTTTTCTTTTCTGTTTTTCACCTAACATTATGTTCTGAAGATAGAACCCCATTAATGACTACACTACAGTTGATCCATTCTCAAGTCTCTTTCTCAGCATATCTGGGAGTGGGGCTGGTGTAGCACTGGGTATCACAGTACTTTCTTAAAAGAGTTAAAAAATTATGTCATAAAAAATATTTGCTCTGAAATAAAAAAAATGAACTGCAACCAAAGCTTAGTGGCAGAACATGTTCTTAGCATGCACATGGAGCAAGATTTATTCAGCACTGTCTCAAAAATAAAGACTTTTAAAAAAGAAATCATAGTGTTCATTAAAAATGATGACATTTGTGCTTTCAAAGAAAAGTAAGCTTTGAGAAACTTTCATCTGCCACTGTGAACTTTAGAGCCTAAATTTTTCATATGAAGTCAGTAATGTTAATGTAATTAATTTTATTTTTTTATTTATTCATTTTTAAATATTTTCATTCATTTTAATGAGAAAAAAAGCAATGAGACAGTTTCAAAACATTTGAAGTAGGACAGTTTCAATAATTAATACATTGCATATTGTCCTATCTGTAGTAGGACAGTTTCAATAATTATTACATTGCATATTGTTGTCTTCATCGTAGTTATTCAGAGGACAAGATGCAAACATGATATCTTGTATAAACAATACTAGCACAAAGTTTCTTCTCATTGAACTAAGAAAAAGTAGCTATATATCTAAACTATTTTATATATACATAAATATATATTTTCAGTACAAAATAGTCCTTTATTTATATTCCTCTATTTTGTTTTATTTTGTCAGAGATGGGTGTGCAACTGCTGATAAAGAAGCTGTATTTGGAGCTCTTTCAAGGATTTTTTCATACGTGATGCCACTTGAAATATTGTAGGTATGTGAATCAAGCAAAATAACTCAATATAGTCCATTAGTCCATAATAGTAGTGGGTTATCAGTGGAACTGGCAATTGTCATATGTTGCTGACTTGAACATTTTATAGCTCACCATGTTAAATGGCATTACTTTTTATACCCATTGTCTCCCTAGTGTAAGAACCCAAAAGAAAAAATAAAAATTGAAAAGAATGACACAGTTAGATGGCAAGTGAAAACTTAAAGATTAAACAACAAAGAGAGAGAAAGGAGAAAAGTTAGGAAATACGGCAGGGGCAAAAACTGTAAATTTATATAAACAAGATGGTTAAGGCAATGGTCATAAGAATCTCCATCAGGTTTTTGAAAATAGCAGTTAATGGGTAGAATTCTCACCCTGACTAACTATATGCTGTTATCTGTGAACTACACAACTAAACTGAGGATAGCAACGTGTAATACTAAAACCATACATGAAATACCTATCATTTTGGTCTTCTGAATGTATACCATTTCTTTCTTTTTTAAAATTAAGTTTTTTTTTTATTTTTCTATTTTTTATTATGCTTTTCGGGTGGTGACAATCTCCCCATGAGAACATGCCTCTCACGAAAAATCTCCTTCATCCCTCTCAATGGAGAAGAGGAAGCACAAGAAGAAGCACTTGGTGCAGAGCCCCAGCTCCTACTTCATGGACATGAAGTGCCCAGGATGCTGTAAAATCACCACATTGTTTAGCCACACACAAACAGTAGTTCTGTATGTTGGCTGCTCCACTGTCCTGTGCCAGCCTACAAAAGGGAAAGCCAGGTTCACAGAAGGATGTTCCTTCAGGATGAAGCAGCACTAACAGCACTCTCAATCAAGATGAGTGGGAAGCCACCCCAATAAATACATTTTGGACATAAAAAATGTACACTGTTTCTAATTCATATCAATTATTGCTATACTCTCTTTAATTTAAATGTCTGTTGAAAAAGGTAATAAAAGCAAATAAGAGATAAGCAAAAGAATGTCACTGGATTATTCTGCTACAATATTGTATATGGTTTGATTTCTAAATTTCTGTGTAAAAATGCATAATTGTTTTTCACATTCTATAGGGATTTAAAGTTTAGAATAGCTATGGTTGTAGCCGTTCTATATGATGTTTAAGGCAACTGATATTCAGATAGGTAGTGATGTTAAGCTCAACTGCCTCTATTACAGGGAAGTATCAGTAAGCTTCTCTTCTGGATATTTAACAACTAAAGTTTGCAGATCAAACATTAGATAAAATAGGGGATACAAGGATAGCCAATATTTTGGGCCCAGCCCTTCCAGGTCAGTGAGGACTCAGGACAGAAGAAAATCTGTGCTGTGACATCCTGTAACTCAGTGGTGTCCCAAATTTTCTGATAAAGGACATGATGGGGCCACAGAGGAACATGACTGATGATGTATAGTGTGCCTAACAAGACTTACATACAGAAAAACCATTCTCTCAGACTTTCGTAGAGCAAACTGGTTCAAGCAACGGCTGTGATTCATCCACATGGCTGACACTAGCAAAAGATCTACAAATTGCTGTACGTGGTGTCAAGGTAAATCCTGAGGGAATTTGAATGACCTTGTCAGATACAAAAGTTACATTTTTAGTTATATAGGTTTTGCTTTAACTTTGTCTTAACCATCCAGCAAAATACTATAACCACAAGGTGTAATTAATTTTAACATAGCAGTATAAAATTTGTCAGTGTTTTCAAAATACGTGTACCTCAGTAAATCAATATTTCATAACTATTGCCTGATATTACAAAATTGCACAGGTAAGAATAGGTACAAACTCAGGCCAAATTGAAGAGAAAGACTACAACTTTTCCATCATAGTTCAGATTCCATTTGCAACTGTTTAGGAGACTATATTTATGAAGTTTTGGTGTAGTATCAAAAAGAATGTCATTAATATCTGAAGCATTATTAAATTATCCCTTTCACTGTCTTACTTTTCTCTTATTGTTGAGACAAGGTACGAAACACCCAGAATTAAAGCAGAAAAGTTTATTTAGGTCAAAGTTTATAGAGGTTTGTGTCCCTAATGAGCTGGCTTCAAGGCAGGGTGACACATGGTAGGAGGTAACAGTTCATGATGGTGGAAGACAACAAAAGCAACAAGAGAAAACAGGGCAAATGGGAGAAGGAAAGAGAGGCCTCCTTTTCCTTCTTACATTGTATGTAGGCTATCCACCACAGGTTGGGTGCAGCACTCACACCATCCCCATATTGGACCATGAACCAATCATAACCTCTAGATGCCTGCCCACATGATTACATGGGGCTTTGGGATGACATCTAGAAACAAACCATAAGATTCTCCCACAGCTTTCCAAAGAGTCATGTGCATTCTTTTATGTAAAAGTTATTTTTAATCCATCTAAGAGTTGCCAAAGTTCTAACAGTTTCAGCACTGCTGAAAATTCCAAATTCCAAGTTTAGAGATCTGAGGCAAATTCTTAGATGTAAGCCATTGTACAAATGAAAAGAAACTGAAACACTTCCAACATTCAGTATCAGAAGACAGACATTCCATTCCAAAAATTACAAATGGGGATACAAAAGAATGGGACCAAAACAACTCCAACATCCAGCAAGGCAAATGTTTCCTGTAGTTCCATGTGGAATATCAGTGGCAAGTTGTGAGCTCCAAAGGGCTGGGTTGAGACTATCCCTACAGAACTTTCAGTGGTTTGTAAATTCCATTGGCTTCTCTTTAAAGCTTGCTTTACTACCTCCTTACAGCTTTCCTTAGATAATCCATATTCCTGGTTTTTCCAAATTTCTGGGTCTCCACTGTACCTTTGTCTTAAACCTCACACCTTCCCATATTACCCTTACAGGAGTACACTGCCTGCCCTCCTGGATGGAAGCCTTTTTTTTTTTTTTTTTCAGTGCCTAGGACTGAATGCAGGATGCTGCACTTGCCAGGCAGGTGCTTATTCTACTGAGCTATCTCCCCAGCCCTTGGAAGCCTTTTTAACCTTAAAAGTCTTATATTCTACATATGTCTAAAAGCAGAGTGACATGGATGATGCTAAGGTCTACTTCCAGTTAGAGCAATCACCAGGCTTTCTTCACTCTTGGCTGTAAGTGCTCAGATTCTGGGTCACTGAGATCTCTGAATCTGATTCTCAAGGACAAATTCTCTACGCCACTGCCATTCATGAGCATATTATGGCTCCGTAATCCTTGAACATGGTGCTCTGTGGCTTTCTCCTCAAAGGAAAGTCTTTAACTTTTGCATTTTTCAGGCTGTAAAGTTTGTGGCACTGCTGCTTCTCATGATGTCCTCAGGTCATCTTTTGTATTTTCCTGTTCTTCCTTAGCAATAATGTAGATCTCCTCAGATATAATTTTTTAGTCCAGAGATTTCCTGGAGCTTCCAATATGGCCAAATACACAACATTTTTAATCATTCTTCTGGACTTCTTCTTGACAACATAAATCTGACTAAAAGCTGCCAACAATAGCCAAGCCATCGCCTCAATACTGACTGCCGTGACATTTTTCTGTAGGATTAATTGGTCTGCCACCATTAGTCTCATAATCAGAAAAAAGTCTCTGAACTTGAGATAAATACAAACAAACTTTTTGACAACTTGCAACACACAGTGTCTGGAGTCCAATAGCCAATAGAGTCCTTCTTCCCAGAAGAAACCTACTGAAACTGGTCTTTTCTGGCAGGAATCTATCAGCCTTCTAGTCTTTTCACTCTAATCACAACCTCCCACACAGAACAGCCTAAGTCATTCCAGTTCTACTCTTTCAGGTGACATCTTTGAACCCTGCCAATCTCTTCCTGCCAGTCATTCCCAAGGACTCTAGAACCACCTGGTCAGGTACAGTCACAGCAATGATCACCCTCCTGGTATGAAGTTTTGTCTCAAATCCTTTCTCTCTTTGCTGAGACAAAATACCAGACACCAAAAATTAAAAAAGAAAAGGTTTATTTAGCTCATAGCTTGTAGAGGTTTGATTTCTTAATCAAGGGCTCCAAAGCAGGGTAGCACTTGTAAAGGGCAACAGCTCATGGTGGAAGAAGACAACAAAAGCAAAAAGGACAAAAGGGAGGTGGAGGAGGAGCAGGAGAGAGAGAGAAATCACTTTGCCAACATTATACTGTGTGCAGGCTCCCTGTCTGGGGGAATGAGAAACACTCACACCCGTATTCTGGGTCTCCACTGGACCATGAGCAAACACTAGAAGCCCACCCACTTGACTATATGAAGCTCTGGGGAGGGTATCTGGGCACAAAGTATAATACCTTGTCAAGTCCATCTCAGGGTGCTAGATGTTCTTGACACTTAAACCAGAAAAACTGAATGAAAACGCAGATATGAGAATCAACTGTCATGGAAATGACTTTTTGAGTAGTTTGTAAAATTTTAAAATAATGTCATTGATATTTGTAGAATGCTGTTTTGAAAAATAGCTGTTATTCATAAAATATTTATGAGAACATGCCCAAGAAGTATCATGAGAGACAGGATACGGTACTCAAGGTCTGCCCTCAATGACCATCTCTGACACACACAAAAGTGTGCTTCTCTAATGTCCTCGGTGGCTATCAAGCCAATCACAATGATGTAGTCTGTGCCATCTGTTATGGGAGCCAAGATAAAACTATTTAAAGACTAAATTCTAAGGCACATTTCAAGTGTGGAAGTATCTCTTTCAGGATGCACAGTTCAACTACATTTGATAATTTAAACAAATTATTTTCCACATTTATGGAGAAAGTGAGTAAATATACTATTCCTCTACCTTAACTTTTTCTAATAACTAGAATATTTAATGTTGGTCATTTTCATTGTCAAGGAATTGTCCTTGTACTTTAAAAAAAAATCATATAAAAGCAACACAGGGGCAAAGTTGATCATCGATGTACAGAAGGTCATTGAGCCAGAAGTGTTGCGTCTTTAAATAGTTAAAAGGCTGCAAACAGGAATACCAAGCTGTTCCAGCTCCTCCCTTCTCATTTTGCTTTACAACTGCTAGGGGGTAAATAGCTTCCTTCCCTCATCTCCTCCACCAACAAAAATAGTTAAAAAGGTAGGAACTTGAACACCAAGCTTTCAGATTTGGTGACCTTACTAGGGAGGTGGCTACACAGGGAAGGGAGATAATCAGCTGTGTCCCTGAATTGCTTTTACATGATAAGCTGAAAAGGTATTAGTATTACTTTTGTAGTACGAAGAAATTCAAATGCAGGAATATGAAATAAAAGTGAATATTCCTCCTTTGTAATTAGTCCCCAACCACAGGTTATACACAGATCTGTCTCTGCTATGCCTATCTTAATCATTAGTAAGTTTCTTCCATCTTCCTTTGGCGACTTTTCAGCATGTAGCATCAATTCCAACTGAATTCTAGCATGTAACAAATTAAGAATCATGATATAAAAAGCATTAATTTGTGTTACAATCATAAAGTATAGAAGCACTGGTCCTGTGGCCTAGTCTCTTTCTTTTATGTGACCACATTAAGGCTACTGGAGTAGGAACAGCAAAGAAAGATGTGTTGGAGTCTGAGTAATATTAAAAGAAGTCACTCAATCATCACCCAAATAAATACTACAGAAATAACACCATAAGTGCAAGAAAATGAGTTTTAAGTATATTGGGAAAAAGGGAAATGAAACCCATTATGACGCCTTGAACAAAAACTTCAAACAGATACATGAAAGAAGATATTCACCAGTCATGAAAAATTCAAGTTAGCTGTGATGAATGTCATTACCAGGTACAAAGATGCATCAATGTCATTTGGGTCACCAATAGGCTATATGATTAATATGGAAGGAAAATACTTGATTGCTCAGTGACCTTATGCCAAAAACTGAATATTTCTTTGAACTTTTGCATCATATTCACCTATGTTACCTAGAAAAATATAAAGAACAAGAATTTCAAAAGATCACATTTCATTATGTTTGTTATGGGCATTGCAAATATGGCATCATTAAGCACTGAAGGATTGAGTGACACAGGATTAACTGTAGATAAGTTTTGCTTGTTTATAGGCAACAGAAGGCTGGTAACAGTGATGTCTCTCTTATACACGTAAGCAACATCCTTCTCAAGCATGAAAGAGAATTTGGGATTGGGTTAGAAATAGTCTTAAGAAAGTAGATGCACATACACACACACACACACACACACACACACACACACACACACTACAAAATGCATGGCATGGGTTGTGTATTAGCTCATAATAAGTTATAGATACCGTTCACAGGGTAGACTCATTTTGATACTTTATAGGGAAGGATATACTTTTGGCCCAATTGAAACAATTATTTCAACTTGGCCATTGATGCAATCTCTACATCATATTTATGTTACAAGACTGGCCATTTTCAAAGCACTATTGATTCTTCATTATTCTTTAAATGGTACAGAACATTTTTTCTACTATATTTGCTCAATTTTACTTCAATTTTTTCCAAGTTTCAATTATCCCAAAGATCAATAGCTGTTGTGCTCTACTATACAAATTGTCTTTCCTGGTTTGATGTACTGTAAACACAAATAGAAAACCATAGATGTAAATGCCAACATGTCACATGAATAATCAGTAGAAGAAAACTGATGTGTACTGAAGACTTGCTAGCCAATCAAATTATCATAGTGCAATTCTAAACTAATTACTATTTAAAATGTCTACATTACACTGTCTATAGTCCAAATAAACAACCAATATAATTATATTCTCAAAACAACATCACAATTACTTAAAAATTTTGCTTCACCACATATTGTACATGTGATATGAAAAATCTTTGCTTAGGGCTGGGGTGATAGCCCAGTAGAATAAGTGCTTGAATGGCAAGCACAATGTCTTGAGTTCAATCCCTGATACCACAAAAAAAAATCTTTGTATAAAGAAATATTATATATTAAATAGCCCTATATCTTGCAAGGTCAGTGAGGACTCAAGACATAGGAGAACCTGTACTGTAACAACCTGTAACTCAGGGGTGTCCCAAATTTTCTGATAAAGGACATTACGGGGCCACAGAGAAAAGTAATCAACAATGTAGAGTGTGTCTAAGGAAAGTCACATGGAGAGAAAACACTCTCAGGCTTTTCACAGAGAGCAAATTGGTCAAGCAATGGCTGTGATTCATCCACATGGTGACACTGACAAAGGGTCTACAAACTGCAGTTTGTAGGTAGGGTTTCAGGGTAAATCTTGAGATTTGACTGATCTTGCCAGATACAAAAGTTACATTTCTTATTATGTAAATCTTGCTTTATCTTGGTTTTAACAATCCAGCAGAAAAGTATAAACACGAGGTATAAAAAGTCAAGCCATATTAATAAGCTGAGCTATAAAAAAAGGCTCAAGTCCAGAACCTCTGACATTGCCAATCCTATAGGCAATCCACTAATATTATGGACTACAGGACTATATTGGTTTATTTGGCTGAATTCATGCACCTACAATATTTAAATGGCAATGGAATAACCATCTCTGACAAAACTAAACAAAAAAGGGGGATATAAATGAAGGACCATTTTGTTTCTGCATATACAAAATAGGTGTGATAGATACACAGCTACTTTCTCTTAATTAAGTGAGAAGAAAGAATTGTACCAATGATGTTTATGGACAGGATATCATGTCTGCATCTGGTCCTATGTGTAACTATTATGAAGATAACAATATGCAATGTATTAATTATTGTAACTGTCCTACTAACCTGTTTTGAAACTGTCTCATTATTTCCCAAGAAAATTAATAAAACGCCCTATATCTATAAACATAGACAAACAGGTATACATAGACATACTTGCCATATATATATATATATATATATATATATATATATATATATATATATATATCTTACATGTAAGCATCCTATAGATAAGAGAATATAAATATATAATACTATGATTATTTCACAATTCTGCATTTTCCTGAAGACATACATTAATTATTCTTCTCTTTTATATTACTTTTTTATTTTCTTTTGAAAAAATAAGCCTGTTACTATAACTTTTGATAATTAAACCTGTTTGAACTCTAGTCTAACCATTGTCTATAGTGCCACATAATGGAAAAATAACTTATGTACTTAAGGATGAAAATGTAACTTAAGATAAAACCTATCACTCATGTTTTATACCTATTCTTCTATTACACCTATGAAAAAAAATTTTGTAGCCTTTGTTAGTTTGCAATACATCCACATTTCAGAACTTGTTTCCATCATTCCTCTTCCTCCCATATTGCTGAGATCACACACATGTGTTACCACATCTATGTATGTCAATCTAGTTTTTAAAATATTATTGACCAGATTGAGGGTTTAGTTCAGTTGTGGAGCACTTTCCAGGCATGAGTTACTTGAGGATATTGGTTTGATCCCTGGCACTGAAAAGGAATAGTTCTAAAAAATCTCAATCAAGGTGCATATTAAATGAAAAAGAAATCTTAGAGAGGTGAACAGCAGACAAGTAGCATCTATAAGATGTGTAATCAAGATACTGAAATACAGTAATGTAAGGAAGAAGAGGAGGGAAGTGGGTCGCTGGAGCCAGCAAAGATTTGAAACAAAAGGAGAGTGAAGTGAGACCTCAGTGAAGAAGAAGGTTGCAGGAAGTGGCTGCATGGGAGGACTGCTTTGTACTTATAGATGCTCAGTGACTACCTGTGGCCTTAGACGCCTCTAGAGAGAAACACACCAGTGGAAAAGAGCAGCAGACAGAGAAGACTGCAGTGGCTGGTGAGTGATTCAACTTCATATGTCCCTGAGGATAGGACTATTGGCTGGTATCAATCTTTGAGAGAGAGAGCTTGAAAATCAGAGTAAATACAGGTTTGCTCCACATACCAGCTCCAGTGTCAGGGTCAGGGGAAACTAAATTCAATCAGCAGGACATCAAAGAGTTTAGTTCAAGCTAGGAGGCTCACTGGATTCCAGCTTCACAGTGAGAAACTAGCCTGAACTTCAATGAAAATAAAGGTGTAAGCTTATGGGGATTCTCCTATAGCCATCAGTAATTCTATAGCTGGGTTTAATTAGCAGGAATCTAGCTTCTATTTGCCCTTTTTTGTCTATCAGTGACAGCAGAGACACAGCTTGATTGAAGTGGACATTTTTTGTTTATTCCTTTTTGTTTTTGTTTTTCCTTGATTGTTATTCTTTCCTATGAATGTACACCTTGTTTTGTAGGTATTGTTTATTCTTTTCTGTTCTTGTTTTTATTTATTCACTCTCTCCTTCTTATCCTCATTACCAGTTTCCCAAAGTTTATGTAACTTCCTTTGTCCTCCAGGTTTGCTTTTAATTTCTTCCTCTTTCCTATTCCTTTATATTCTGCTCTCAAACCATTGTAAACTTTCTCCCCTGAGGTGAAAATCACCATACTGAGGACACATTTACTGTATGCAATTTTGTTTTAGATTTTGTACAGAACCACAAATTTAGTTCACATGATTGAAGAGGGTAAATCAAAGTTATGACAGTTTGTCATGTTCAAGCCTGTGTTTGACACTATTTTGTTACTGATTATTCTACATTAGTGAAGTGCTATAATTCTTCAAATCAGTTGTTCTTCCTTATAGGCCAGACTGAGATTGTGCAAAGAACATAAAAGACCCCATAGATCAGTGTCAAAGAACCACAGTTGAGACGAAATAGGCAGCAGCTTCTCATCGCCAATAAATTGAAGAGGTAAGATTTTGCAATAGACTCAAAATGGATCATAACGACAAATCTGAGAAGTAGTCATTAATAAAGGGTTCCTAATACTAGCCATCATCAGTTTTCAAACATTTACTCAGGAATTAAACTAAAAATAAAATACAACATGAGAAAACACTTAAGCAAGTTGTATCCTCACATTTCTAGCTTACCAAAGGCAAAGCCAGGGAACAATGAGATGGAACAATCTAAAAGCCATCAATCTGGACTCCAAAATGATATCAGTGGAAGCAACAAAGTAGATCAAGAAAATATGAAATCATAAATAATATCTCCAATAAATACAGTGACAGTGATCATCACTTAAATAATGACTATAAAGAAATTATAAATTTTTAAAATTTATACTAGAGGAGTTAGGAAAATAAGACAAACCATGAAAATCCAACATAATAAGCACATGGAATTCATGAAACACATTCAAACAGGTATAGATATTAAAAGTTCTACTAAAAGTAAATGCAGCAAAATGGACAATGTGGGGGCCAGGGAGATAGTTTAGTGGTCTAAGTGCCTGTCTAGCAAGCAAAAAGATCTGGGTTCAATCCCTAGTACCACATACTGTGCCAGGCCTGAAACTCTAGGCATGCTGTTTCAGCCACCAAAACTGTGCGTGGAGGTACACACCTGTAATCCCAGCAATGGGGAGGCTTAGATAAGATCACTATAAGTCCAAGTTGTGTAGTGAGACCCTGTATCAAATAAGTGAATAAATAATTTTTTAAATGAGGTAATGTGAAGACAAAATATCAAATCTAGAAGATACAATTGTGATTAGTGATGATAAACAGAACAATTTCTTAAAAATAACAAGACACCATAAGAAATCAGTTCAATTGCACCAAAATGATGCAAAGAACAGTAATTAGTTTTGATCAGAGTCAATGAAAAAGTAGGAGATGGCACAAGTGACATAAGAAAAAAAAAAAACACAGTTCAAATAAGTAACAGAAGAAAATTCCCAAGCATGGATAAAGAATTTGAAATAAAGATAAGTGAGGCATGTAGGTCTCTAATTCGCCATGATAAAATATCCATACCAAAGCAAATAAGAGTCAAGATTCCAGAAATTCAACACAGGAGCAAAATAAAAAGCCATTAGAAAAAAAAGAAACAAAATCATCTACAAAGAAAAAACCATCAGAATTATACTAGACTTCACAGAACAAACCCTCAAGTCAAACAAAGTTTGGAGTATTTCAAGCCCTAAGAGAACATAACCTCCAACCCAGATTGGTATAACACGCAAAACTCTCTTTTAGACTGGATGGAGAAATGGGATATTTCCACATCAAAGAACTCCTTAAAAAATTCATGTCCACCAAATCAGCACTCTAAGTTTGTGTAAAGCATATTCTATAAAGAAATATAAAGATAAAGAAATGTAAATATGTCATGTCTACATCTTATACAATGAATAACCATTAAGAACAACAATATGTAATTGTCCTACTAATCGGTTTTCAAACTGTCTCATTGCTATTTGTTTCTCAATAAAATTAATTAAAACAGAGGTAACAAGATCTAAACTCCATTAACTGCAACACAATGAATTCATCAGACAATGAATGTATGTAAATAGAAGGGAAGAAAGGGGAACCAACAATAGATAATAACATGACAAGAATAAGTCAATACCTATCAGGAATAACTATAAATGAAAATGATCTCAATTATTCTATCATAAGAAATAGACTGACAGAGTATATCAAGAAACAAGATTCAGGAATACGATACAAATAAGACACATTTGATTTAAACAAAATTCATAGAGCTAAAGGTAAACAAAGCTGATTACAAACAATACGTCATGCAACAGGAACCCAAGAAAAACAGTAGATATTTATTTGCACACCAAGGAGATTTCAAGCCAAGACTGATTAAGAAATGCAAAGAAATTCACTAAACCTTTACAAAGGAAATAATCTCAAAGGGAGTTAATCTTTATAAAGGAAATAATCTCAGAGGGAGAAATATGAATGATAATTAGACATTCAACAAATAACAGCATGCCCAACTATATAAAATAAATATAAATGGATATGAAAATTCAAATACGCAATAATTAAATTGCAGTGCAGAACCATAATATATGGTTTTCCAATAGAAGACTCCTGCACTCATTAGAACATTATGTCAACTTGAGAAATTTAGAAGTTTAATTAAGTGCCTCTGCAGAGAGCCAGGGCTCTTACTTTGTAAACATTTTCATACTGTGTGACAGAAGGCATGCTTGTGAAGTTTTACACCTGCAGCTTCTCCCTGGGATGTGTAGGGCCTGCCTTATGACATGGAGGGCCCGCCCTAGAGTGACTCAGCACTTAAAGGATATATAAAGAGGACTGAGGAAAGATGGCAGGTGCCACTTCTTCAGAGTGGCTCTGGTTTTTCCAGTTAGAATGGAATGAAGAGAGAGAGGCTTGCAAGAAGCTTCAGATGCAACTCCTCCCTTTGCTTTTTGCTGTTTTCTGTCACCATGAATGGTGACACACCTCTGCCATCTGCCAGTTTGCCTTGGAGGCAGCAGAGTATTGGCTGAAGCCTTCACTAACTGTGAGCTAAATAAATCTTTCATTTCTTAATTTAGGGAGTCAGTTATTTTGTCCTAGCAATGAGAGAAATGCAACTGAGACACTATGTATGACAAACTGACAGCCAACATCATACTAACTGGTCAAAATGGAAAGTTTTCACTCTAAAACTAGGAAAAAGACAAAGATGTCCCCTATAACAACACATTTAATAGATCTGTAGAAATATTACAGCAGTTAGACAAGGTAAAGAAATAAAAGGAATTAGGATATGAAAGAAAGAAGCCAAAAAACCATAATTTTCAGACAACAAGATACTCTCCATAGAATACCTCAAAAACTTCACCAAAAGATTTCTAGATTTAATAATAACCACATTCGGTTGCATGGCAGCATAAAAATTCAACCCTCGAAAATCAATAGCAGGCCAGCCAGATAGCTCAGCAGATTAAAACACCTGCTGAGGCAGATGCAGGTGTCAGGGGCTTGATCCCTGGCCTGCCATGCAGGTCCTGCTCCCAGGGTGCACAAGATGGCAACTGAGCCTGGGTGTGGTGGCCCATGTCTGTAATCCCAGCACTTGGGAGGCTAAATATAGAAGAATCACTGTGAGTCCAATCTGTGTAGTGAGACTCTGTAGACTAAATATACAAAAAATCAATAGCATTCTTACACACAAATAAAAAAGTAAATGAAAGAGATACCAGGGACACAATGCCTTTTCCAGTATCACCCCAAGAAATGAAATGCCTAGTGTGTAATCTATGTAAGGAAGTAAATGACCTCCACATTGAAAAGCACAGTAGTCTAAAAGAGATCAAAGATGATATCAGAAAACATAAAGACATTCCTTTTATTGGGTAGGAGGTAAAAATACAGCAAGGAAGGCCATACTTCCAAAATTGCTATAAAGATTTTGTTTCCCAGTGCTTAGGTTTATAGGTTTAATGTACTCCCAATCAAAATATCAATAAGATATCTCATAGAATTAGAGAAAACAATCCCAAAAGTTATTTGGAAGCAGAAGAGACTTAGAATAGCAAAAGCAATTCTGGGCAACAAACAAATTCTGGGCAACAAACAAATTCTGGCAAGGCAGGAGACATGACAATCACTGATTTGAATTATATTACAAAGCTACTTTAGTAAAAACAGCATGGTATTATAGCAATAAAATAGACCCAAGGATCGATGGATCAGCCTAGAAGATGAAGAAATTCCAAACACTCAGCCATCTTTTCTTTAGCAAATGTACCAAAACTTTTACTGGAAGAAAGATAGCCTTTTTAATAAATGGGAAGGCTAGTGTTCTATATGCTGAAAATTAAAACTAAACCGATTTCTTTCACCATGCACAAAATATAATTTAAAATGGTTCAAAAAATTAACATTAAAACAGAAAACTAAATTTGATAGAAGATAGAAAAGGTAAAATGCCTGAACACACTGATGTAGGCAAAGGCTTAATGAACAATACCACAAACAAATGGGAAACATCACAAAGAATCAACAACTAGGATCCCAACTTATTAAAATTATTTTACTGCAAAAGAAACCACCAACAGAGTGAAGAGACAAACTAGTTTGCTAAAAATTTTAGCAATTATTCCTCAGAAAATGGATGAATAGTTACAATACATAAAGAAGTAAAAAGAAAAATGAGGGCTGGTCAAATAAGTCAGCAGATTAAAGCATCTGCAAACAGGCACAGGGGCATAGTGACACACCTGTAATCCCAGTTGACACTGGCTGTGGTGATGTATGCCTGTAATCCCAGCTCGAGGGAGGCTGTGAACAGTGGGATCACTATGAATCCACTCTAGTGGTAACACCCTGTAGACCCTTCCCAAATAATTACAAAACAAAAAAGAAAAATCAGGCCTCTCAAATGCAAAGACCCAGTTCACAAATTTGTATCTGAAATGAATAGACACTTCCTCAGATGTAGAAGTACAAATGGGGAAAAAAAAAACCCAAACAAACAAAAATCCAACATTACTGATTATGAGAAGGATGGAAATTACAATACCAATTCCATCTCCTCGAAGAATGTCTATCGTCAAGAAATCAAGCAATAACAAACACTGGAATTGCCATGAGTAAAACGTAACTCTTCTCCACTGTTGGTAGGAGTGTAGGCTAGTGTCAGCACAGTGAAAATTAGTGTGCAGATTTCTCAAAAAACTACAACTATTGATTCAATTTGACCCCTGACTGCCCTTCTTGGTATCTTCCCAAAACAGTTAAAAGCATCACAGCACAGCTATATATGAATAATCACATATACAGAAGTATGGTTTGTAATAGTTAAGCCTTGGAAACAAGGAGTGTCTTAGTTGTCAGTATTTTGATTGGGTTCTCCTTCAATTTGGTTTGTAACTGGAAGTCTGGAATGGATTACTTTTGTGAACCAAGGTATCACTTGCACTTTCTTGGTTGCTGGAAAAAATAGTCCAAACTCACAATTTTAGGAAGCAAAGATTGTGCCACAGTTTGTAGAAGTTTCAGTCCACAGCTGGCTGGCTCCAAAGCAGGGTGACATGCAGAGTGGCATCCCAGAGGAGAAACAGCTCATGGTATGGATGACAGGAAGCAGAGAGATCAAGGAGGAGAGCAGGTGACAGACCTTACGGACCATGCTCAGTACCCATTTCCTCAGACCAGGCTTCAGCCTGTAACACCACAGCTAGCTATGAGTTCATCAGTGTATGGACCATTCTTTCAGAATCCAGTGAAAAATCAGGAGGCCTTCCATGGTTGTCCAGATAGAAACAATGGCTACGAATTTTCTTTCAACCTATTGCTGATGCAATAGACTATACTTCTTAACTTTTTTCCTGTCATGTCTCTATCACAATCATAAAATCCCTGTTCCTTAATTTGGACATTATCCATTTTATTATGCACTTTCATGCATGAGTTTTTATTCAGTGTTTCAGGATTTTTAAACATCTGTGTTTCATATCCTTTAAATTTTTGTGAGCACACAGAACATTTAAAATAAAAGTTTATAGTAATGTACCAGAGAAGTAAAGTTGGCATATTGTGTTTCTAGGCACGCAGGTACAGTGACTCTTCCTCTTATGCTTTTTATCTTTGAAGATGAGAACATGATGACATTTATTTTCCTGAAGAAAAGAAATTTCCCATTTTAAATCTAAATAAAAGTGTCATCTGAAGAAGTTTATTAATATTGGGGTAAATTTCTTAAACATAGTTAAAGCAAAAGACAAGGGTCAGCAGTATAGCTCAGCAGACTAAGAGCTTGCTTAGGTAAGCACAGGGTCCAGGGTTTGATCCCTGGCACTGCATGCTATGCTGGCCCAACCCCCAGGCATGCTGAGCTGGCCGTGGAGTCCAGGCATGGTGGTGCATGCCTGTCATCCAAGCACTAAGGAGGCAGAAATCAGGAGGATCACTACAAGTCTGAGCTGTGCAGTGAGACCCTGCACCAAAAAAGAAAAAAATCCTCAAAGCGAAACATAGCAGATTTTTATTCTAGAAATAATTCTGCCTGAAAAGAAGAGCCACACTATAGGAACCTCTTATTCCCAAGTTCCCTTGGAAAGGATCACACTTTATCTTGAAAGCTCTTTTCTCTCACTTCTTACTACTTTGTATTAATGTACATTTTCTACAGATGCAAGAAAAGGGGCTATGGGAAACTGGAAGAATCTCATTAAATAAAGACACAGCAGGTCAGGAACAAACACAAGCATTACAAAAAGCAAAGAGCCCTGACTATAATCAAATATAATTAGATTACAAGCATTCTTTTCCGCTCACAGAGAAAAATGTGCATTTTTCCATAAGTGGCTATGATTTAGCAAACGTAAAAGTCAATATATAAATTAAACTTTGCCATATTTGAAACATTAAAGGTAATTGAGTTCTACTGCGGAATCCTTTTGCATTCATTATTTCAAACCCATTACTCAACAGGCTACAAGCACACTGAGATTCCTGTGATTTCTGTACACAAGCGTACAAACCTACTTATACAACTATCAGTGCACTGCTAGAATGATAAACACTAACAAGAGGGGATCATCCTACATTCCTTAAATGTTTACTTCTGAAATTCTGTACCTGCTAACAACACCAAATGACCAAGCCCCTCACACCTCCACCTCAACATGTCATATATGCATGCTTCGAAAAGATAAATTATAAACTGTTTTGGAGTTTCAGGGCACTAGACAACTGTACAGAAAAGCACAAGATGCAGCATAGTAAACCTTTTCATGAGACTATAGTAGTTGGAGATGAAACTGTAAATGGGGAAGTGCAGATTGCTTTGATTTAGAAAATTGTTGCCATTAAAGAGTTTACAAAGAAACGACTGTTTCTGCATCATTATCCTCAATGTGTCAAAGTCAGCATTTTCACAATATTTAAAGCACTCCCAACTTCCTCATAAACATCATTATATTCCTGAACAGCTATTCAGTGTACCAAGGGGAATCATTTATAGTCTCCCATAGTAACATAGTATGATTACCTGAGCCAAGACAGGTGAACCTGAAGTAAAGATATGGGAAAGAACTGGAATCCTCTCCAGCATGGAGAGCATGTCATTTTACTGCCAAATTTCATGTAGGACTGAAGACAATCCTGTTGCTCTGCCTATGGCAAGCAGGCCAGGAGGTTACTCTGCTTTTATGTGTATAAGCATCATGCTACTAGGCAACTCAGTTTCAGATGAGTAGGCAGTCCACATCCAGGCATTGCCATCCCATAAATTTTTCTTTATTTTCTTTGTATTGGAAGAGGTCTTACTTTTAAGAAAACAGAGTGTGACCCAGAATTTTCATTTCCCATCTCTCTAGCTATTCCCATGCCAGAAGAGCCATTTCAGCTCACTGGCTCCCAAAAGGGGCCACTGCAAGGGCTGGGACTGACCACAAGGTCAACAAAGTCATCAGCCTTGGTCAGAGCCATAGGTTGGATAGACAATCTTATATAGCCATCAAATGAGTCCTTCATGAAATACTGATACAGCCTAATAACTTTAAGTCATGAAAATGCTAAGTAGTTTTTAACTAGAACTTGAAAGCAAACTCATTTATTTTTTAAACAGCCACATTACAGGAATACACAACAAGCGTGCCCATTTCTGAGGCTTTTGGAAGGAAATGATAGCTACAATGGATGTCACAGAGTATCTAGCAGGTAGTACAGAAGCCCATAGGGGCCACATGGGGAGACGAACTCACCTGGTAAACAGATTCCTTAATTTGTCCATTAAAACTGTAATTATCCAAGTAACAAATATAAAAGCTTTACATGTTAAGCAGAAAATGCCAAGCAGAGAAATACTTCCTAGATAAAAGGATAACTTATTTTACTTCTTAAGCACTTTTGAAAAACATCAAGAAACAATTAAAACATCAAAGGATAAAAATAAGGAACCAGGAGTTAACCAAATTAAAAAAGATAATACAAATCATGCAAAGAAAGGATGAATATCAGATATTTTATAAAATATTCATCATATCTTTACTAGATAAGCAAAGACTGAAATGAAATAAGTCATGGTAGGGCCCTAGGAACATGCCTCATATACTGTTAAACAATATAGTTGGTAACATATCAAAATATTTCAAAATTATAATCCATGACCTATTAATTATATCAAATTATCCAAAGAAAGTATCAAATTAGTAAGTAAATATGCAAACAGGAGAAAATTGAAATATGCATATCTAGTAAAATACATAGTAAACAAACTGTAATTTTAACTGAATCTATAAAATCCAATTGTAATGACTACGCACAATTATTAAAGAGCAAAGTATGTAGGATATGCCAAGTTAAAAATACAATCACAGAAAGCCAAAGCATGCTGCAAACACCTGCAACAGAAGAGATGCTATTAATTGATGTTTACAGGTTTTCCTTCCTTGGCCCTCACCTTTACTCTTTTCCTCTCAGGGCCGGAGGAATCAGCCTAAGTGGGGCTCTCCCACGGGGGCAAGCAATTTGTTGGGAACCTTCCTTTATAGTTCTTGCCTTATGTAAACTTGGCAAAGGGAAGGGGGAGAGAACAGAAGACTCCACTTTGGTGCCATGCCATTTTTGATTAGTGAGATTCTCATTTGGGAGAAGTGCCATAGAAAGTACTTCAGACAGTCACCTATCATACAATGAGAGCAGACAGTCGAAAGCGATTTACCATGTTTCATATCTTGAACTGCTCAATGGTCTAAGAAATAAAAGGATTTGTGCAACTTAGAATTTTTCTCAGTTTCTGTGCTGGCTCTTAAGTTTTTTGTCCCCTTGGGGTTCATGGCTGGGAATACGTATCGGTGTATGATATTTTTCTTTTTGCCCTAGCCATTTATCTCTACATGACTTCACTGCTTGGGTTTTGATTCCTTCTGTCATTTAATCCTTCTCCAGTGAACATCCACTGCTTAGAGAAATAAAAGATTTCACAAAGAGATATAAACCCACAGCTTGTTAAATGGATGCTTCTTAGATGTTCAACATATGCTTCCAGTGGTGTTTATGTTGCGGTAGGACTACACGTCTTCTCTCCATCCTTAAAGACAAGCCATGAGATAGGGATCTGAGGAGAAGTACAGATGCTGTGGTTTTCCCTCTAAACCCCTGCATGAATTTCATGCCCAAAGTCTCAAACTAGTAATATTAAGAAGACAGATACCTCATTCCACTGCAACACATTAGGATAGGGCCTCGGAAATGATGAGGGCGTACATTGGGGTGGGTCCTCCAAGACAGAATGCCCCTGCTTCTGTAAGGTGAGGGACAGTGAATGGACAGACACAGAGACCCACATGTACTCCTGCCACCTGCCACGGTATGATTCAGCCACTGGGCTCTCACCACAACCTGCACTGTACTATCAGGACTGGGTACCTCCAAAGACATGATTTTCTTTTGTTTGCTTTTGTCCCTGTACCTCCCTCTTCCCTTCTCCCACCCCTCCCCATCCTTCTTTTTCTCCTTCTTTTTCTTCAGTTTTCTTTATAAAGTAATCTTTGTTATCTATTTTTTTTTCTGGTAATGAAAATTGACTAATACAACTAGTGTGTTTGGTGTGGATTTCTAGGAAAAACTGGGAATGATAGTGATCAATGGGAAGTAGAGAAAGGATGAAAGGTAATACAAGACATAGAGCTCAAAACAGGAGCCTAATCGTGGGAAGCATCCCGCAGACACCTTTGGGAGATTTTGCCTGAAGTTCTCAGGGATGCTGCTGTCTCAACGTGTTCATCTACATACTCCTTTTTACCAACCCTTCTGGAATCCCCTATCACCTTGCTGGCAGATGCAGAATGGTTACCCAAGCCGGGCGTGGTGGCGCATGCCTGTAATCCCAGCACTCGGGAGGCTGAGGCAGGAGGATTGTTGTGAGTTCGAGACCAGCCTGAGCTACAAAGTGAGCTTAAGGCCAGCCTGAACTGCATAGTGAGACCCTGTCTCAAAAAGACAAAAAAAAAAAAAAAAAAAAAAAAAAGAATGGTTACCCATAGAAGTCAATATGAGGAGAACTGCAAGGAGATGTATCCCAATTTTTTTTTGAAATAATGTACATGTTGGTAATCATATTCATTATTCTAAGAGTCCTGTTTCTAACTCCAATCATTACACAGTCAAGTCACTTAAGCATCATAATAGAGCACATATCTAAATGCTTCAACCCATCTCTAATACCCTTAGCATGCAAGCCCTAGGACAGGAGTGCCAAATTTCTTTTAAGACAAAATATGTTAATATAAGAACTGTTTATTACTAAACCAAAGCCTCAGTATTAAAGCTCAATTGCACTGCTGGCTCTCTGCAATAAACAAGTGGGCTTTAGGTTGTACTCTTGGTTTGTCTCTAAAAGCCTGGACATCACTGTCCTAAGAGAACCACTTGCCACTATACTTGGTCTTCAAGTGCCCTCACTAAAGATATTTGAAAGCGTGTCAAGAAAAAGCAGCAGATGCCAATAAAAAACCACAGGTAAGTTAACTCAAAATATGAAGCTCTTCACATGCCATAACATGGAAGCATGATGCAGGAAAGAAAAAGCTTCTGCGTCTGAAAGAGAAAGTTCATATTCTGTCTCCTTACTGCATCTCAACTGAGACCAGCAGTGACCCTCCACATGTGATCTTCTGATTAGAAGCACCATTCTCACCAGGAGCTTGGGTGAACCACAGATTCTGTGGCACCACCTCTGATGCAGCGAGTCAGAAACTCTGGAATCTGTGCCACCCAGGGCCTCAGTTTGGAAGACTATTTTCAAATTGTAGATTAGAGCTGTTGCTTAAAATGTCTTTGTAAAGTTGCAAGTTCCGACGAAGTAATGTGTCTGAAATTTATTTTGAAATGGCACAAATAACATCTTCCTCTCTATTAGATGTACACAGAAGGAGAAAGGGAATTATGTAAATCCTACTAATTATTAAATCTGATTGAAGAGTCTGTTAAATCTATGCCTCAGAATCTGGATTTTGCTAAGTATCCAAGATTTTTCTTAGGTTTATGATTTGCCTTTGTACAAGACACTACTCTAGATGTTATCATTATTTCTTCATAACAAGTGGCACAGCAGAACACATGCCCCTAAAGTAAGAAAGAGCGTCTGAAATTGGAAAGATCAAATCTATTGAGGTCTGGAAATATTGCCTTTACCCATACAGGGTGGGTTTCCTACAATTTCCTTGATGATTGTAGTGGTCCATTACACCAAAGCAGCCTCAGCATCTAAATCTGAAGGCAAATGGAACCCTCCTTTAGAAATTCATCATACATATGAAGTGAGAAGCAACATCAGGTAACGGGTACACCCTGCCCTCCTCTCTGTCCATAAAGCACTCAGATAATGAGGGGCTGAGGCCCCAAGAAAAGGTCACACATATGCCTGACGCAGTGAATTTTTCTATTATTTGGAAGATTTATACATTTTGAGCTCTACAGTGCCCTCAAAATTCCATAAAATGTGTGTTCAGAGAGAAAATAACCTGGAGGGGAATCACTTCCAATATATTAATAGTAAAATGTTTAGAATATTACAAGATAATGAAGAATTTTGAAAAAAATGGGAAAAAGAAACCCATACTCTCCAGTAGTCACAGTATGAAGGGTGTGCAATTTAAACTACTGTGTAATTATAGTATTTGATTCTTCATCTTACATCAAAATATAAAAATGTTGAAAAACCAGATATCACATAAACCATCTCTGTTTTTTTAATGCTCTGATTCATTGAGCTGAATTAACTATTGTTGTCTATTTAAAAAAAATACTAGCTTGCTGTCACATGTCTCACAAGCAATTCTATTTATACAAAAATACTATAGCACTGGTCACTTATTAATAAAACACTTTAATGTGAGTTATTTTTGCTACCCAAGATGTGTTCTTTCTATATAATATATGTGATTAAGAAGCACTTCAATTTTTCTTCTGAGTATTTATATACAGGCTGTCACAGGATGTTTTAAAATGATAGAGATGACAAAAACATAGATTCAATCATCATTAAAATATTACATGACAAATTCTGATAAATTTCAATTACTCTTCTCAAGAAACACAAGCTTTCTCCCACTCACGTTCCAGTTTTGGCTCGGTACTTCATACTTCCAAGGTATCTATGTGAGCACTTTGTCAAAGTAAGAATTAAAATGCATGTAAGGATGCAGCTCTACTCAAAAGGTAACTATTATTGTCTTTTTTTCCCTTAAGTATACATAAATGAGAGAAATAACTCATAAATCTAACATCGTTTTGAGTATTTATAAAGACATTAGAATAAACTATTTTAATTATTGGAAGGTGATTTAGATTGTAAAAAATGTAGGCTTTTTACAAAATGATACAGCAGCTAACAGTAAAATTTGTTTTTATTTAATTAATTTTATTGAGAAATAGCAATGAAACAGTTTCAAAACCAATTAGTAGGACAGTTTCAAAAATTAATACATTTCATATTGTTGTCTTCTAGTGGTTATTCATAGTACAAGATGCAGATATGACATATTCTCTAAACACTATTAGTACAAATCTAAAAGTAAAATATTTTTGATTGAGCTGTGTCAACATGGAATATAGGTAAGTACCATAGGTAACTGCTATTCTGACAGTCGTAGGCTACTGAATTCCTTTCAAGATATGGAAGAGTATATGCAAATTACTATTGCATATTCTTCAAAATATATATTTACTGTTATGTAGGGAGTCAAAATAACAGTTTGCTTTTGGTTTTGTTTTATTTTTTTACCAAAATAGACATGACCTCTCTAAGAATGGATCTTAACATTTTGGCCCTGAGCAGCAAGGATGGAAATCAGCAATTCCTATGGCTCTTTCTGTGGCTATTATATAAGTCTCTATTCTATGGATCTATTCTAAGGGCAAGAAATTAGAGTCTTACCCATTTTCTAAGCTCTGGACACTAGTATATACATATTGAATTTTGTCTCCTTTTTGTACATCTCAAAAGACCAAACACATTACAGAGTAGGAAGCAATGAGCTTTTGGCCTAATTATAAGAGAAAAAGAAAAGACAACATCTATGTTAAGTTGCAAATGGAAGATTACAAATCTTCACCCTGACCATGAAGAAACACTCTTTCCATCTGCTGTCTATTGTTTCCACCCACACTTCCAACTCCCATGTGTTCCCTCAAATACATTTAACTACTCACCATATTATAAGCAAAACAGTTTGCTACTAAATAAAAACCAACAGAGTTAGCACATCCCTGGTCCACTCACAGCCATTTACTATCTTGTGGTGTCTTCCACTCAACAGCTTACAGTACTCTTCCACAGCTCTGTTCAGGGCATGCAGCAGCAAGTCACTGGTAGGAGTAGCTCTACTTACAAATACATCTCTCTTTCGATCAGAGAGAGATTTCCCATGTGACTGTGGCAAAATTAATTGGTGTATTTTCATGGCAATGGAATGAGCTATGTCTCATTGAAAATCCTTCTATCATACAATCTTTGTCTTCCAGTGTAGAAGCCTTCTTCTACAGTGCCCATCTCAGGGACTACACAGTCACACCCCCAGCTCTTCCCATTCTCCATGCATTTTCATATCTTCACAAAGCAACACATTCTTTTCCTTCTTACTGGAATTCCCTTTAATGTTTGGATGTCCCCAGAAATTCTTAGCCATCCTGAAAATCCCCAATTAATAATTTTCGGGGTGACAGTTTTACCATAAGCATGAACAAAGACAGGAAGAGAGGAATCAAGGAGGTTCACTGTAGCCTGCTTGTTTCTGGAAGGACAGCCCTCTGCCTGGCCTCATAATCTGAACACTCATCACAGTGTAGAGCCATCAGGTGACTGTTTGTATTTGTTTTTTCTGTTTAATGTTTTCCACAATCTTATTAACTCCTAATGATGATTAGTATGGAAAAAATAGATGCTTAAAAACCATCCTCCTGAATGTAGTCTATGGTCACTCTTTAGAAGAAAGAAAGAAAGAGAGAAAGAAAGAGAGAAAGAAAGAAAGAAAGAAAGAAAGAAAGAAAGAAAGAAAGAAAGAAAGAAAGAAAGGAAGGAAGGAAGGAAGGAAGGAAGGAAGGAAGGAAGGAAGGAAGGAAAAAAGAAAAAAAGAAAGAAAGAGAAAGAAAGAGAAAGAAAAAAGAGAGGGAGGGAGGGAGAGAGATAGACAGATAGACAGAAAGAAGAAAAGATATATCCCTTTATATATTTGCAGAGTTCTTCATAGTTCAAAGTAGAGTTAAGGTCCAATGGCAATATACTTTTTATTATATCAAACTATCAGATGGTACCTCTATATTTCCCACATTCTCTTTCTTTTTTTTTTTTTTTTTGTAGAGATTCCACCTTTTATTCTTTATCTTCAGTGACAGTACAAACACAAAAAAATCTATCAATTTTCAAATAATGAGCTGAAATCTTAAATACCCTCCAAAATGACCATTATTTTTATCATAATAAATTTATATACTTAGACATTTTTGATGTGTTTACATCTATTATCCCTTTGTGTACAGCCAGCAGAAGAGTTTTCTTGTAGGTTCCTTTGTCCTCTTTAACAATTACTTTTTCTCTTTCTGGTGTGACAAGACAATCTTTTTTTTTGGCAGCACTGGGGATTGAACTCAGGCCCTTGTGCTTGCCAGGGAAGCGCTTGTTCTACTGAGCCATCTCCCCAGCCCTGACAAGACAATCTTATGTAAATGTAAAGTTACATATGTATATATTTCTTTCCCTGGCCCTGGTACCATCCACTGCTCCAAAAAAGCCATTTTACTAGAACATAGCATAGAAAGATCATAATCTAGGTCTTTTTAATAGACTGGGAAAAGATTCGTTTTTCAGAGACAGTCTCACTACATAGGTCAGGGTGGCCTTGAAGTTACTGTGAAGTCCAGGCTGACCTCATACTTGTGGCAATTCTCCTGCCTCAGCTTTCCAAATGCTGCAATAATAGGCATGTGCCACCATGCACAGAAGAATATAAAGCACAAAAAAATTAAAGAATCATTCCAGTATTTCAAGAAAAATATTACAAATATTAAACTATGATTACCTAAAACTCACAAATGTTTCTTTGTAATTCTTTTTGT
>PVKA01015318.1:0-50335 GCA_004027165.1 Ctenomys sociabilis
TCACTATGCAGTTCAGGCTGGCCTTAAGCTCACTTTGTAGCTCAGGCTGGTCTCGAACTCACAATAATCCTCCTGCCTCAGCCTCCCGAGTGCTGGGATTACAGGCATGCGCCACCACGCCCGGCTTATTGCATGTATTTTAAATGTTAATTTTGTTTTCTTTTTCACAGTGTCTCACTATTGCTATGTAGTTCAGGTTGGCCTTAAGTTCACTGTGTAGTCTAACCTGACCTCAAATTTATGGTAATCCTTCTGCCTCAACCTTCCTAGTGCTGGGATTATAGGCATGTGCCACCATGCCTGGCTAAATGTTGTTTTATTATGTAATATTAAAACATCGCATTGATACCACCAACTATCTCATCGGAAAAGCCTGATGATGCTGGAAAAGTCTGGTGATATAGGTGGACAATAATTTTTTAGTTCAAATTATTTGTTGGAAATCTAAAGCTTTATCACTTGTAACAAATACTATGAGTTGTTGTTATTGAAACAGTAGTTTCACTATTCATTTTCAAGAACATGCTTGCCATACTCAAGTCTAAATAATTATAATTTATCAGTTGTCTTTGCAAGCAGAAATGATGTTCCATGGAAAACACATCTAACTCAATTCTTCACTCTGTCACACATTTTATTCCTTTGGGTAACTACTGAATTGCCATTCCACAGAACATTGAAAAAACATACTCATAAGTTGACATATAATAGATTGTTTCTAGTATACAGTCACCACCACCACCCCTGTGTTGGGAATTGAATGCAGAGTAACACATGTAGGGCAAGCACACTACCTTTAAGCTATCTCCCCACACTTTTTGTGAGTGAGACAGGGTCCCACTAAGTTGTTCAGTTTGTCCTTGAACTTTTGATTCTTCTGCTTCACCTTCTTAGAGAGCTAGGATCATAGGTAGGCACTTCCATGCTTAGCTCCTCCCTTCTTGCTTTATTTCAAGACAGTATCTTGCCTAGTCCCCAAACTGTCCTCAAACTTGCAGTCCTCCTGTGTCAGCCTCTTAGCCAGCTGGCATACATAAAAACTGGCTGTCTTTGTTTTTCTGTAAGAACATGGTAGTAAGAAACATAGTGACTGTTAATAAAATTTGTAGCACTTTTATTTGTGCTAAGTCAACAGCACATTTACCATTATTTATGTTCTCTTAGTGCCAATGCCAGCCCAATGAAAAAGTCAAATGGTGTTCTTGCTTTTATTTTTGTTACTGTTTTAAGACAAACTTTTACTATATAGTTCACTATGAACTCAATGTGTAACCCAGGCTGACCTTGCACCCACAGTGTTTCTCCCACCTTTGCCTCCCAGGTGCTGGGTTTACAGGTGTGAACCACCATGCCCAGCAATAGTGTCCTGTTAGTATTATTTTCTTAAAAATAGTTTGACTTTATGGTTTAGGGAAAAAGTCTCTAGGATTCCCAGGAGTCCACAGGGCACATCAAGTATATGATTATGAATTTCTATAAATCTAGGAATTTATTCTGTAGAGAGAGTAAAACAGAAGTTCCCAGAGAGAGTTAAGATATATCTTGGTTTGTATCAGGTTGACTCTATGAATATTGAGTCTTAGATGCAGAAAAAAACTTGTAAGCTCTCTTCTGCTTGGTGGAGAGCTCTGCCAGGTTTATTGCAGTTTAGTACTAGTTCATCTTCTTTTTTGTGTTTTTACTGGGGATCAAACTTAGGACCTTGCACTTGCCAAGCAAGTGCTTATGCCACTGAGCTGTCTTCCCAACCTTTCATCTTCTTTTTAACTTTGCAAGTAATGGTACTGTTACCTTGTCTCCTGTTTAATGCCTCAGTAAAAGGAGTCTGCTTTTGTCCTTCTCTTTTATTGGAATTTCAGAAGACAGAGACGGATAGATAGATAGATAGATAGATAGATAGATAGATAGATAGATAGATAGATAGATAGAGTTTTTTTTGTTTTTTTTTTTCAGTATAACATTTTTCCTTTTTGGTTTTCTGAGACAGGTTCAGGTTGGCCTTCAGCTCACTTTGTAACTCAGGCTGGCCTTGCACTCGTAAGGATCTGCCTCAGGCTCCTGAGTGCTGGGATTGCGAGTGTGCACCCCCATGCCTGGTTTCAGTCCAGCATCTTAACCTAAGACTAAAATAAACTTGTAGTATCTGTGAAACTTTTTCATTCTGAATATATGAATATTAAATAATTCTGATAAACACAAAGTTATATTTGTTTATATATTTTTATATCATAGACAAATCTAGTATATTTATATGAAAATATATTTCACTAAATTTGTTTTTGTAATTTAGGACTTAGATATGGAGTTTATTTGAACTCTCCTGAACAAAACACTTCGTCTCATTAATAATCAGGTGTGAGGTCCGGAGAGATAGCTCAGTTGAATAAATGCTTCCCTGGCAAGCACAAGGGCCTAAATTCAATCCCTGGTTCCACAAAAAAAGAAAGTCAGTCATGAGGGCTGGCAAGATAGCTCAGTGGACTAAGCTCTTGTTTTGGCAAGCTCAGGGACCAGGGTTTGATCCCTGCCCCCATGCCAGGCCAGCCCAGCGTGGTGGCGCACACCTGTAATCCCAGTGCTAGAGGCTGAAAACATAGGATCATTACAACTCTGAGCTGTGCAGTGAGACCCTGTGTGTGGTGTCTGTGGGGAGGAATAGTGATAATGAGCACAGTAATGCCTTCTCCATAGCACTCTTACTTCAGTTGATCTTCGCAGCATTGAAGCTGTGTCCCAAAAAGTGCAACAAAGAAGTCACTAAAAATGTTTTTTGTCTTTAGTCTCTTCTAGATACCCTTCCTTTCTTCTAGACTGAATTTGTTACATCTAGTTTCTTTGGACCTTAGCTTTTTTTTTTGTAATCTGAATGAAATGATTGTGATCCTTTTGAATAATTCTCTTAAAATTTAGGGAAAGTAGTGAAAAAAGTATAATGTAAAGGTACACTAAAGGTAATTAGATATACACTCTTGGGCTAGGGAGATAATTTGGCCTTCTTAAGTGCCTTCCTGGTAAGCTCAAGGACCTGGGTTCAGTCCTTGGCACTGCATCCACACCAAGACAGCCACCAAAACTGGGAGTGGTGGCACATGTCTGTTGTAATGCCAGCACTGAGGAGGCTGAGACAGGAGGATCACTATGCATCCGGTCTGCATAGAGACCCTGTACCAAATTTTTAAAAATTTAAAAAATTTGGATATGTAGTCTTAAAGTTCAAGAGAGACAGGACTAGAAACAGAGTTGGATGTCATTAGCAAATGAGCCCTAATTGCATCTGTGCTGGTTGGTGAGAGGGCCTGAAAACATAGCACGTCACTGTAATATGGTTGATGGTATGTAATGCAGTGGGATTTGATATTGTATGGTTCTTTCTGTATTTTCACACTTATGTAAGTGCAACAATATGTGATGTTTAATGGTAAATAAAATTGAGTTTCTTGATTTCTATGATATTTATTTAAAATTTTAAAAATTCACAGGTTGCATATGGCCAAGTTCTTGGAGTTATAGGATATTCATTACTTCCTCTCATTGTAATAGCCCCTGTACTTCTGGTAGTTGGATCCTTTGATGTGGTGTCTACACTTATAAAAGTAAGTTTTATGATAGAAATTGTGTAAAGTATTTTACTAATTTCCAGTAGCAACAAGTATATTAGGCTTTTGGCTAAGAATGGTATTTTGGAACAGAGACCTTCTTTACTAAGTTTACTAACTCAAAAATGTTTTTCTTTTTTATTTTTTTCTTTTATCAGAAATCATAAAATATTTCTGGAAAGAAAAACAAAAGCATGTTAAGCTCAAGATATTATAGTCAACTTTTTAATACTGATTTTTCTTATTGTAATACAAGTTTATCTGACTTAGATTTTGAAGAGACTATTTAGAATTTCATTTTACATTTACTTAATAACTTAATTTTATTTGAATATTAGTTTTATCAAATATAATAGACATTCTAATTTGATTTTCTGTAATGCAAATGCTAGGTTAAATTAATATGTATGTTTTAATATAATTAGTACTAATTATAAATGCTTAATATGACATATATATTTACTATAGCAAATGTAATTTTTTCTTCCTTCTTTTTTTCTGTGACCAGCTCAGCCCACCCTGGTATTGGGGCTGGCATGACGTGTGATGACAGGAATGGAACCACTGTCCCTGTGTACTTGCCTAAGCTTGCTCAAATAGGTGCTTTAGACTGCTGAGCTATCTTACCAGCCCTGTAATTTTTTTCTTTATAGGACTAAAATGTTTTAGGAGTACCACTAGTTTTTTTTTTCTTTTTTTACAACTTTTTTTTTTTTTTTTTTTGTGGAACTGGGAATTGAACTCAGGCCTTTGTGCCTGCCAGAGAAGTGTTTATTCCACTGAGCCATCTCTCTGGCTCCCTTTTTTTTCTTTTTCTTTTTTTGAGACAGGGTGTCCCTATGCAGTTTAAGGCTGGCCTTGAGCTCACTTTATAGCCCAGTCTGGTCTTGAACTTGGAACAATCTTCTTGCCTCTGCCTCCCAAGTGCTGCTAGGATTATAGGTGAGCACCAACAGGCCCTGTGCAAGACTACCACTTTTGATTTTTTTTCCTTGACACAGGGTCTCACTATGTAGTTCAGGCTCTCTTTGTGTGGCATAGGCTGACCTTGAACTTGCAAGCACCACCAGGCTGTGCCAAGACATTTAAAGCTATCATTGTGGGAGGATTTTTTTTTTTTTTTGAGATGGGGTCTTGTGATATGAGTTCATTCTGCCTTGAACTGGGGATTGTCCTACCTCAGCCTCTTAAGGGCTAGGACTACAGCCATGTGTCACTATATCTGGCTTAGTACTATTATTATTTGGTGCCAAACTAAAGTGTTTTTAGATAATCAGAGCCATCTAATGTTGATGAGATTAGATTTCATTTAAGGTTTATTTGTTAATTTCAATATGAGAGAAATAGTGATTCCTTTTATAATTTGGCAACTGTAAGCTACTATTGTTGTATAAGTACTGAATATTTTAAAAGTGTGAATTTTGGAACCAACCCATTCTGAATTCTAATTCTGGTTCTGCCCCTCTCTGTCATATGGCCTTCTATAGGTATCTGAAGGTTTTCTTACCCTAAATTTATTCTTGAGGGGTGGGGAGCTTCTGGAAATTGAACTCAGGACCTCACATTTTCCAGGCAGGCACTGCATCACTGAATTTATTTACTTATTTTTACGAAACCAGGGATTGAACTCAGATCCTTGTGCTTGCCAGGGAAGCGCTTATTCCACTGAGCTATCTCCCCCACGCCCCCCCCACGAATTTATTTTTAACAATAGAATCTTAACTTTTTTTTTCTGGTACTGGGGATCAAACTCAAGACCTTGTGCTTGCAAGGCAAGTGCTTATTCCTCTGAGCTATCTCCTTAGCTCTTTATTTTTTTTAGGGGTTTGTTACAAAGATTTGAAGTGTTTGATAGGCCTTCATGTGATAACTGCTGTTATTACAAGTATAAAAAGATTATTTCCAGGTCATCTTTGTATGTTTGAATTGTTTGAACAGTTGGGAAACCAAGAAAATGTTGCTTTCTGTGGTATGGGAGTACTAGAGATTGAACTCAGGGCCTTGTGCGTGCTAGGCAAGCACTGTACCACTGAACTATATCCCCAGCCCAAAAATGTTGTTTTGTACTGTTAAAAAAAAAAAAAAAAAGTTTATAGTCCTAGGGGTTGAACTTGGGACTTACTACATGGTAGGCAAATGCTTTACCAATGAGCTATATCCCAAGTGTAAATCTTTTTGTTTTAATTAGCATTTTAAAAACTTAGTTTTAAGAGTCTTACAAAGTAGCAGCAGCCTACTTCATGCTGCTATTTATTCTAGCCTTAGTAGATATGCTCTTTTACTAAATCATTTAGAATCATTTGGGCTTGCCAGATAGCAGACTAAAGCACCTGCTTACACAGAGGGCAGCAGCCAAGGTTCAATTCCCTGGTATGCCGTGCTGGCCCCACCCCACCCCCACCAGGGTGCTCTGAGACAGTGATTGAGACTGGGCATGGTGGTGAGACTTCCAGTGCTTAGGAGGCTATACAGGAGAATCACTACAAGTCCACTGCATAGTGAGACCCTGTAGACCCTGTACTAAATACATAAAAAAAGAATCATTCATTGCTATGTTGTTTAACTGAGAGAAACTTGATTGAATATTTCTAAAAATGCTCCTAAAATTGCTAAAACTGTTGTCCTCAGGTTATATTTTAGTCACTGGGCTCAATTCAAAGTCAGTTCTTTAAAAAGAAAAAAAAGTCCTTAATCTTTATATAACATACGAATATTATAAACTAGAAAACATTTTCTATGTAAAAAATTTAGTAAAATTGGGTTTCTGAAAACTATTGTAAGAGCTAGGCATGGTGGTATGTGCCCCCAGGAGGCTGTGAGCACTCAGGAGGCTGAGGTAAGAGGATCAGTGGGTTATGCCTTTGCTGCATAGTGAGTCTCAGGGTGAGCCTGAACTACTTGGTGAGGCCCTATCACAAAAGAGATGGTTTAATCTTCACTGGACAATAAGTTGGTACATATGCTTTTACCTCCAGTCCCAGATCGGTTGAATGCTCATCAGTTAACTGTAGCATTGGTTTTATTTTATGTATTTCCTTATGCTTTGCTGTATATCTCAATTATTTTTCTTTCTTTTTTTTAACCATACTGAGGATTGAACCCAGGGAGCACTGACTTACATCCCTAGCCTTTCTATTTCTTTTGAGTTAGGATTCTGATTTTGTTGTTTTGTTTTTGTTCTAATACCATAATGGAGATTCACAAGGCCTCATATATGCTAAGCAAGTATGCTACCATTTGGCTACATCCCTGCCTTCTTACTAAGCTATATCTCAGCCCTTTTTTTATTTTGAGATAGGTCTTATTATAAGTTCCCCTGACTATGTTTAAACTTGCAGTCTTTCTGCCTCAGCCTCTCAGAAAGCTGAAATACAAATGTATGCCACCTTGCATGGCCTCTTTTTGCTTTTTAATTTAAAAAGCATGGCAGAAAATTGTACCATCCTAACTATATTTCCTGCCAATCTGTAGCATCATTGTGTTCTTTAAAGAAAAAAAAAAAACCATTATCAGTGGCCCTCAGCTGACCTATTTGCTCCCAGGTGACACTTCACAAAGTCTGAGGCATTGGGAAAGAGGACGTTAGTCAGGTATGAGGCAAGCTGTTAAGCACGGAACAGAACATTAGACACTCCCACAAAAAAGAATTGTTCTCCCTAAAACATCAATAATGAGCCCAGTGAGATAGCTCAGCAGACTAAGCACCTGCTTTGGCAAGCTCAGGGACCAGGGTTTGATCCTGCATGCTGCGCTGACCCCAGGCATGGTGGCGCATACCTGTAATCCCAGCCCTGGAGAGGCTGAAAACAGAGGATCACTACAAGTCCAGGTTGCATAGTGAGACCTGTACCAAATACATAAGATGAAAAAAAAAAACTAAAACATCCATAATAAAGGCTGAGGGCTGGGGAGATCCATTAGCGGCATAAATGTCTGCCTGACAAGTGCAAAGTCCTGAGTTTGATCTCCAGTATGAAACTTTTTTTTTTTTTTTTTGCGGTACTGGGGATGATGGTGATGGTGATGATGATGATAGCTGAGAAACTGCTCTGCCAAGTTTGTGTCACTGCTTTTGTAATTTTTTTCTCTTGAAATCTTCTCATTTATGCTATAAAAATGTCTTTGATACTGATTAATAGATACTCTAGTAGAAATAATTTAGGGTAATATATATTCAGAAAACACCATTTTGTTTAATGAAACTCTTGGCCATGTTGTGACCTTTTTTCCTTCTTTTTTATTTAATCCTGTACTTTTGCCTATTCCTGAGAAAACATTGCTATACTTAAATAAATATTGTATAAAATTTCACCTAGCCGGGCGTGGTGGTGCAGGCCTGTAATCCCAGCACTTGGGAGGCTGAGGCAGGAGGATTGTTGTGAGTTCAAGACCAGCTTGAGCTAGAAAGTGAGCTGAAGGACAGCCTGAACTGCATAGTGAGACCCTGTCTCAAAAAGACATTAAAAAAATAAAATAAAATTTCACCTAAACTGTTTCTCTGTGTCTTAAATGTAAATTATTCTACTTTGCCAGAATATATTTTGTTTCAGTATTTGCTCCAATAACAGTTGTGTGTTTTTTACTTTTAAGAAACTTTCTAGAAGCTGGGATTGGTGGCCCATGCCTATAATCCTAGCACTAGGGAAGCTGAGGCAGGAGGCTCATTGTAAATTCGAGACCAGCCTAGGCTACAAAGTGAGCTCAAGGTCAGCCTGCTACATTGTGAGATCCTGTTTCAAAATGACAAAAAAAAAAAAAGGAAAGAAAGATAAAAAATAAAAAATATAGAGCCAGTTCTGATGACACACACCTATCAGCCCATGTCCTCAGGATGTTAAGGCAGAAGGATTACCAAGCCTCAAGGTTAAAATTGGCAAGTTAGCCAAGACTTCATATCAGAATTTTTGTTTTGTTTTGATTTTTTTTTTTTTTTTTTTTTTTTAACAGAAATGGGGATTGATTGAACTTAGGCCCTTTTGCTTGCCAGGGAAGCTCTTATTCCACTGAGCCATCTCCCCGTCCCCTTTGTTTTGATTTTTGAGACATGGTCTTGCTATGTGGTTTAGAGTGGTCATGAGTACACTAGTATATAGTCCAGGCTAGCCTTGAACCCAGGGCAGTCCTCCTGCTTCAGCCTCTCAGTTGCTGGCATTTACAAGTATGTATCACCAGGCACAAAAAAAAAACAATTTTTTTTAGTTGCAAAAGGGATAAGGGGGATAAGGGGAAATAGTTCAGAAGCATAAACACTTGCCTGGAAAGCACAAGGTCCTAAGTTCAATGGCCAGTACCCAAAATATAGGTATAGGTATGCAGTTTAGTTTTCCCTGGGTTCAAACCCCTGTATGGGGGCAGGGTAGAGACTTGCTTTACAAAATCTCCAGGGACACTGGTTAAAAAGGCTGATGACAAAACCCTTTTCTTAGGAATTTAGGTTTAGCAGAACTAAAGCAAGTAGCCCAAGATTCTTCTTTTCTTTTAATAGGTATCCCATGTAACGTTCATGATTAGACAGGTTTTTTTCTTTCGGTTTGTTGTTGGAGGAGATCTCACTATGTAGTTTGACCTGACCTTGAACTCAACTATGTAGTCCAGGCTATCCTTGAAATTGTGGTAATCCTCCTGCCTCAGCCTCCTGAGTGCTAGAATGATCAGGGTGTGCCACTCACCACTACACCTGGCAGGTTTAATTATAGCCAAAGACCACATTCACAAAAGTTGAACAGAGTAAAGATGAAAATATTTTTAACAGTCTTAAATAAGTTTTACTGTTTACCACAGTTGGAGGTTGATTTTTAAAAATAGCACAAATATGATTTTTACTCTAAGTTGATTTGCTAATATGCTGCCTTTTGTCTTCTTTTTTTTTTTCTTTCTTTCTTAAGCTGTTCGGTGTGTTTTGGGCTGCCTACAGTGCTGCTTCATTGTTAGTGGGTGAAGAATTCAAGACCAAAAAGCCTCTTCTGATTTATCCAATCTTTTTATTATACATCTATTTTTTGTCCTTATATACTGGGGTGTGATCTGAATCATGAGTAGAAAAAGACAATATTACCTTTGATGTGGGCTGGGAATTCTTGCTGAAGAGCTTGGAGAAAACATTGATGGTAAAATTTTACATGTTTCAGGTGTAAAGGTAGGTTGAAAGTCTTTTTTTAAACAATATTTTTTGTATTTAATTAAGCAATTGCAACTATCTGAGATTTTTTAGTCAGAATTCTAAATTCTGTTTAATTCTTCATATTCCAGTGAATAAAATATAAAAGCGTTGTGTTTTTAAGATTGTGTCAATGTTCACAGGCTTTCGTGTCAAAGGCTGTGCCAAAAGCACCCGGATTGGTAGTTACAGTTCACTTAAAGGGTAAATTTGACAACATCCCCATAATCTAAAAGTGCAATTTTTTTTCTTTAAAGAATTTACTCCTGCATTGCAGATCCTGTAGATATATATTTATATTTATACATATATATTTATGAAATAATTCTTATTCACAATATATATTTCTGAATAACCTAAAATTTAAAATATTAAACATGATGCTTAAACTTCCTTTAATTTGGCCATTAACCTTTTTTATTTAAAAAGTTAAATTTGTTTTTTAATTGTGTTTTTTAAATTAGAGTTGCTGACATAGATTTGGTTTGTATGGGTGTGCTTTTGAAAACCAGTTTTAAATGTCTAAATGTCTCATTTAAACTTTCAGTTTATCTTTTTGACTAAGGGACCAAGAGATATAAAGGATATGGCATTCAATTGAAGTCATTAATGTGGAGAAAGATGATAATATTTATAGCATTATTAAATATTTTTAAGTGATACTTCCAATTCAGGAGTTATGGGGGGAAAAAGAACCTTATGGTCCTGAGCAATGTTATATAAATTAGAAAACAATAAAACATTTTCCAGCTGTGTGTTTTGTTTTATAACACCTTGTCCTGTATTACTTTTTTTTTGTCTTTTTGAGGCAGGGTCTCACTATGCAGTTCAGGCTGGCCTTAAGCTCACTTTGTAGCTCAGGCTGGTCTCGAACTCACAACTATCCTCCTGCCTCAGCCTCCCAAGTGCTGGGATTACAGGCGTGCGCCACCACGCCTGGCTTGTATTACTTGATATTTTAACAAGTATCAGGCACTCACTAACAAATGTGCAATTTTTGCTAAGGAAAATTCTAAATACTTACTAGTGAATTTTTTTGTGAATAATTCATAGATCCTATTTATACTTTTAATTAATATTACTTTGTAAATATGGCCAGGGGTATAGCTCAGTAGCACAGTGCCTACCTGAGAAGTGCGAGATCCTGAGTTTAATTCCTAGTACCAAACAAATATATATAACTTTGTAAAACAGATAAAAATATTCTGTCCTGGAGTGTAGCTTAGTGGTAGAGCATTTGCATAGCATGCTCAAGGCCCTGAATTTCATCCCCACCCCCAAAAAAGAGAAAAGTATTACCTTTTATGATCTTACCTGAAAGGGTAAACTGCTGTTCTCAGTATAACATGGTCATCCCATGATACGTGTTTCTTACTAAAACTTCCCCATCAGGAATATACTCTGTGTCTTTGAATCAAGCTGACAGATTAACAAGGCATCAAGTTCAGAACTTTACCTTTCCCATACATTTCAATTGTAGAAAGACTTGCTGTATTTAATGTGTTGTTGTCATATGGGGATTGAAACCAGGATCATAAGCTAGCTAAGCAGCCACTCCACTGAGCTATATTCCCAGCCTCCAAAAGGCTTTTTTTTTAAACTATAGAAAAAATGTGAAACACTTTTGTATTAAAATATAAAAAATTGTGTATACTAATTTTTAAAAATAGACTTCAGTAAACAGAACTACAGTAATATATAAAATTTTTGAAACTTAATGTAATAGGGAAGGATCTATGACTACAGAAGCAGCAACTGTAAGATAAATGTCACATTTTTCCAGTTCCTCAGGTCAATACTTTGTGATAATGAATTATTTGGTGTTAATAATATTGACTACAGGGCCAGGGAGATGGCTCAGTGGAATAAGTGCTTCCCTGGCAAGCACAAGGGCCTGAGTTCAATCCCTGGTTCCGGAAAACAAAAAAAAAAATATATTGACTACAGTGTTCCTCACGAAGCTTAGATGTCAGGATCAGGTTATGGAATCAGTGACAAATCAAGGCAATTTTTGACTACCTCTATCAAAAGTAGTTTAATTTTTAAACTATCAGTTGCTTTTAAGAAAAAATTGCTTTCAGATTTGTGTAAAATGTTCATTTACATGGGTCACATTTATTCCTAATGATATAGGACAAGAATGTAAACCTTTTAGAGCTTTCAGTGATACAAACAGCCAGCACTGATGAGGTTGTTTTAAAATAATAGCATTTAATCCTGTTGTTTGGTGCATATATAAATAGAATTTATGTTTCAAGGTCTGCGAATGTCACTTTCATGAAGTAAATGAAAAATAGTTAAAGCAGGTTGTCAGTTTAAAAATGTGATCACAGACATATGCAAGATTCAGTCCTGCCATACTGTACCCTAAGGCTTGCCATCACTGAGTCAGGACTACCTAACATTGCAATTTAGGGGATGTTCAGTTTGGCTCAGGTTTCACAGGGTTCAGGCCATGGCTGACTGGCTTTAAGAAGGACTGTTATGGTGGAAGGATATGCTGGAAGAAAGCTGCTCTCTTCATGCGGTCAGCGAAGCAGAGCAGAGGAATAACACTCCAAGGAGAGGACCAGGGCCCAGGCGTAGGATGTACCCAGATACCCCCCTGAGAGTGTTTTATTATCCCCTAGAAAGCTCCTAAGCTAATCAGGTTGATAATGTAACTTGTCATTCTAATAACAGTAAATGGACCATTAAAAAAAGTACCCTTGGGCTGGGGAGATAGTTCAGTGGCATAAGCACAGGCCTGGCAAGTGTAAGGTCCTGAGTCCAATCCCCAGTACTGTAATAAAAAAGTACTCTCCTTGAATTTTTAATGTAATATTATCTCTAAGTCCTACTGATTTTGAATCATGACTATCTACCTAGTAGCATTTTCTAGATAGAATCAGCCAGACACCTGTGCATCCTCTGTCTCTGTGTGTGTAGGCACGTGTGTGTGTGTGCACCTGTTGAACGCTCAAAAAAAACTTAGAGACATGTTTACTTCGATTTCAGATTTACTGTAAGATAAGTAAACTTTTAATTAAAAATCAAAGTATATAATCAAACTTTGTGTGAAAAGTACTTTAGGAAGATCTGTAAAGTTTTATGAACCATGATGAATTGTGCTTATTTCTAAGGCCTTAAAGACCATGTCCATTTCAAAAAATTCCAAATTAGTTATCTTAATCTAAGAGCTTGAAATTAGTCAACATTTGCATCAATTAAAATACAAAATATATATATATTTTTTTTTTCAAAATATATATTTTTTAGATACTGTTTTCATTTTAATCATTTTCAGTTTTTGATGTAATAAAACATGGAATACAGTAATGCTTTTACAACCTAATAAAAACACTTTTCATATTCAGGCAAACTAGTTGAATAATTTTAAATGATCATTTATTATTACATTATTATCAGTACAGAATTTAAGTGTTTTCTAGGCCTCAAGGAATGTGCAGCTTTCCTTTTTCACATCTTAGGTCTGTACAGTTCTCTATGATTGTGTGTCAAGGCTACCTGACAAAAGTGCTTCTTAATCATTCTTTGCAGTAGCGCCTGCTGGTGAGCCTGGGGTCTTGAGTTCAGTTCCTAGCACCAAAACAAACAAACGAAAACAGCTTTGCATTGATAGTTTAATTATATAATTCCCTAGCAGCATTTTATTTTTGGGTTTTTTGTTTGTTTGTTGTTTTGTTTTTTTGACTGAACTGGGGATTGAACTCAGGCCCTTACGCTTGCCAGGTCTAGCAGCATTTTATATGTTTAAGAATATGTTCACATTTTCTGAATGAAGTGCTAAGCATGATTGTTTCTACTAAAAAGATAAATTGTTGCTTGGTTTTGTTTTAAGACAGGGTCTCACTATGTTGTGCAAGCTGGCTGAATTCACTTTTGTAGTGTAGACAGTGATCCTCATGCCTCAGCCTCCTGAGTTCTGCAATTACAGGTGTGTGCCAGCACACCCATCTAAAAAAACTATAAATTCTTTTCTTGTTTTAAATTTTTAAAAATCTTTTTCTTACTGTATTTAGTACAGGATCTACAGGCTCTTGCTACACAGATTGGACTCGCAGTGATCCTCCTATTTTCAGCATCCCAAGCTCTGGGATTATAGGTGCACACCACCACACTGAGCCTCAATTGTTGTCTCAGCGTGCCTCCAGGGCAGGGCCAGATTGAACCCTGGTCCCTGTGTCTGCATAAGCTGGTACTTTAGTCCAGTTGGCTATCTGGCTGGCCTACAAAAAACTACAAATTCTTATGTCTTCACACTTCATAATATTTTCTGAATGTTATAAAATAATATTTTTTTATAATGTTGGTATGAATTTTAGAATCTACTGTTCATTTTGGTATACATGTTATTTTAAAAAGTTTAAAAAGGAGGGGAGGGAAGAACTAATTTTGGGCTGGGGAGATAGCTTAGTAAAATTAGTGCCTGCCTGGCAAGTGCAAGGTCCTGAGTTCAATCCCCAGTACTACAAAAAAGAAAAAGAAAAGGGAAACAGTTTAAAATATTTTTTATACAAGGTATTTAATTAATATGTCTAATTAGCTTAGATACTGAGTCCCACATAGTCCATCTTTCATCCCCATTAGGCTTAGCTAAATCTTTACCTAGGGGCCAGGGAGATGGTTCAGTGGAATAAACACTTCTCTGGCAAGCGCAAGGGCCTCAGTTCAGTCCCCGGTTCTGCAAAAATAAAATCTTGTAACTAATACAAATTTTTGTTTGTTTGTTTGTTTTTTAATTTATTTTGGAAAGATTGTAGTACTAGTGAAGACCTAAACAAATATTCAGGATCAATAGCATTTGAATTTGGTACCCTGAATGTGAAGGGACAATCAATAATGAAGTGTACTTAGTGATTCCTTACTGTGTGCTGAGTATTATCCCTAGTGTAGGGGTAAAATGACATCCAAAAAGCCAGGCATATTGTTGCACACCTGTAATTCTATCACTCTGGGAGGTAAAGTAGGAGAATCACAAGTTCAAGCCCTTCCTGGGCAAATCAGCAACTTAACAAGGCCCTGTCTTAAATTTTAAAAGACCATAACATAATAAGTTACATTGTGAGGTAAGACAACCACTTAACTTCACAAATTGTAAAACTTGGGGCTGGAGACATAGATAGCTCAGTAGAATAGGTGCTTGCAGGGCCTGAGATCAATCCCCAGTACTGCAAAAAAAAAAAAAAAAAAAACTGTAAAACTTGCAACAAATGAAAAAAAAAAGTCTGTGACAGTAGTGGAGGAATTGAAGAGAAGCCTTTTCTGAGGCAATCGTGCTTAATATAAAATTGTAGGGATAAATAAAAATAGGCAGAGGTGGGAAGGGAAGAGAGTACTTCCAGTCAGCACCACATCTGACATTGTAGGCTGTGCTTCCTTTGTCAGACCTTTTGAGTACAAATAAAGGACCTGATGTCCTGCTTTTAATACATTGTGGAATGCTACTTGGCTATAAAGAAGGATGAATTTTAGTGATGTGTAGGACGACTGATGCAAGTTGGAAACAGTGTTAGGTGACCTAAAATAAATCAGATGTAAGTTTCTATACCATCTGCTTTCTCTCATGAAAATACCAGGGCCTGAGAGATAGTGGAAGGGCCAGCCAAATAGCTCAGGGGATTAAAGTGAAATATGGAGACAGATCTTTTGCAAATGGCAAGTAGAGGGTGGGGGAGGGAAAGGGGCTATAAAAAGAATTGAGAATAGATCATGTTCAAGAATTTCTGAGGAGGGCCAACAAGATAGCTCAGTAGACTGAGCACCTGCTTAGGCAAGCACAGGGATTGGGGTTCGATCTCCAGTACCACATGCTGTGCTGACCCCACCTCGGGGGCAGGCTGAGCCAGTGATGGAGTCTGGGTGTGATGGTGCATGCCTGTAATCCCAGCTACTAGGGAGTCTGAAAACAGGATCACTGAGAGTCTGTACTGCATAGTGAGACCCTGTACAAAAATTAAAAAGAAATTTTCGAGGGAGATTGCAGAACACTAAGCAGCAACAAATTATCCTCTCTCAAGATTCAAATACAGATGCTAGAGAGTAATGACCTGGGGAAGGAAAGGAATGTGGTGGATCCCTGAAACCCTGGAAGGAGCTGAAGAGAAAATTGGTGAAGAGACAGACCATACACAGAGAAAGGAAGGTGCAACCTGCACTTTTTCCCTAGCTCCTGCCTCTTAGTGTGAGAAAGGAAGATTCAATCTATAGATAGTGAAGTTGGCCAACTCCAGAGGCCTGCAGGGAGAAGTGAAGCACTGGATGTTAGGTGCCACAGCAGCTGATAATGGCTCCTGTCAAGGTGACTGCTGTGTCCCCTGGGAAGTTTGGTCAGATACTGTCTTTGAGAACCAGCCAAGCCTGGGACTCAGGGCAGCTTGGGTCAGCTTCATCTCAGCACTCCCAGGGCTAGCCAAATAGCGTATTAAAGTACCTGCAAGCAGGCACAGGGGCCAGGGGTTTGATCCCCTGGGCCTTCCGTGCTGGCCCTGTCCTTGGGGTACACTGAGACAGCAATTGAGACTGGGCTTGGTGGTGCATGCCTGTAATCCCAGCTCTTGGGAGTCTGTAAACAGGTGGATGACTAGGAATCTGATCTAGTAGTGAGACCCCAAACACCCTGTACACCCTTTGCCTAAAAGGGGGGGGAGGGGCAGGGAAGATGGTCCAGTAGAATAAACACTTCCCTGGCAAGCGCAAGGGCCTGAGTTCAATCCCCAGTTCCACCAAAAAAAAAAAAAAATCACAGCACTCCCATTGTTACGCTCTGGCAGTGACTGTGAAGACCTTCACAGCAATAGCCATGGCCAAGCCGTGGGCAGGCTGACCAGAGATACCAGAGTTATAACTTAAACAGTTCTGTCCCCAACCCCATCATTAGACATCAGGTCCAACCTGAACTTCCCTAGATTTGAAAATCCAGAACCAACCCCAAACCTTAATCATACTGTTGGCTTGCTGGGATTATCCAGCACAGATCTGAGCTCTGACTACCTCCTTTGCGTACCTGAAAAGAGTCACACCTTGCATTGGACACTGCCACAGAGCGGTAGCCCCCAAGAGAACCACAGTGCTAGTCCCCGAGGAACTTCTTTAACTTTGTTTTTGACTTTTTTGTTTTGTTTTGCTTCATTTTTTTTTTTTTTTTATGTTTTGTTTCTTTGTGAGGGTTAATATTGTAGTTTTTTGTTGTTTTGTCCATTTTGTTTTTCCATTCTGTCCTTCCCTATTATTTTCTTCACTAGTTCCCTAAAAGTTAAGTAACCTTCCCTGTTCTGCAGCCTGGCTTTTAATCTTTTTTTTTTTCCTTCTTTTATTCCTCTACTTTTTTTCCTGCTCTCCCTTTTAACTTTCCCCCTGTTGGTAAAATCACTATGGAAGGGCTATGTACTGTATTTGTCTTAGATTTTGTTACATAACTAAATCTTATACGTATGATTAAAATAGCAAATGAGTTATCACAGTTAAATGATTTCCACTCTGTGATGCTGTTGTTATTGTTACAGCCAAGTTGCCATAGTTGCTGTCTGTGATCAGTTGATATTCCTTATATGCGATACCTAGAGTGTCTTGGGAACATAAACTGTGTATAATCCAGTACCAAACAAGTGGGAGGTAGGGCAAACAGGCTGCAACCTGTCATCCCTAATAAAGCAGAAGAGACAGGATCCTGGAACAGACTCAAATATGGAGAGCTGTCTACCACTAGAACATGTTTCTAAAAAGTCATTTCCTAAAGAGATCTTCATACCACTAATGAAGTTCCTTACCATAAGCAGTTTGCAAGCATCAAAGCGGGGAAAAAAGGCACCTCAACTTTAACACCATCTTCTTAGAAACCTCTGCACCATGAGAGCCAAGTGGAGGAAGAAGTGAATGCTCAGAGTGAAGTACAAAAGAAGAAAGATGAGACAGAAGTCCAAGTAAAATAGCTCATGCACCCATGGAGGCTAAAGGGGCAGAAGTAAAGAGTGCTGGAGGCTGACAATGCTGATGCACGTTTTGGACTGTATGCTGTCTAGAATGTCTCAATGGAGTAGAACTTCATTGCCATCAGATTGCCAAGACCACCTCAAAGTGAAATCCACCTGGTTCAAACTAAGCAGTCCCCTTTTTTTTTGCCCCAGACCTGTGGCATTCTGGACTACTTCTGTTCTCGCTTTTGGCTGAGCATAAAGTGTATACAATAAATCATCTCTTCTGTGTTAGCTGGGGGAAAAAAGGCAGAAAACAAATTTTAAAAATGGAAAGTGAGGGCTGGGGAGATGGCTCAGTGGAATAAGCGCTTCCCTGGCAAGTGCAAGGGCCTGAGTTCAATCCCCGGTTCCACCAAAAACAAAGAAAAGTAAAAACACAAGATGCAGCCCCAGCTTGCCCAAGACAAATCCACCCAGCTGAACATTCTAAAATGGAAATAGCATGATTCTAGATGTCCACCTAAATCATAATGTCATGGTGGGGCTTTCAGAGGTGACTAGATCTAGAGGATGTGATGATGGGATTAAGGGCATGCGGCTACTAATTTAGTCCATTGCTTGGCTTGGCATACTTCTGGGTGTGGATAATGACAAGGTGCATAATGAATAATGGTTGACACTGTGGGGGTCAACTTCATGGGTGTGTACGCTGGATAGAACATAAGGATAGCAGGAAAGCTGCTACTATTGCTTGCCTCTTGCTCCTTTTGGTGCCTCCTGCCTTCTTCCTTCCATACAATGAACTGGTTTTTTTTCTTCTGTGAGCCCTCTGTGCCATACTACCCTGCCTTGAAGCCAGTCATTTACAGACTTAAACCTCTGTAGACAGCTGAAGTAAACTTTTTCTCCTTTGATTTTAGGTGTTAAGTATTTTGTCTCAGCAATGAGAAAACTGAGGCACAGAGGAAGTAACAAAGCAGAAAAATGAGTCTCTAGGGAAAGAAAAACAATTCCATAGATGATTAAAAACATGATGACCATAATGAAAGAAATGATTAGTGACTGGATTTTTTAAAATTTCTAATCTTTTATGATTTCATCCAACTCACACACCCTTTTAGTTTTGAACTTGGCATCTCTTGTTGCTGTTAGTAACTGATCAAGGCTAGCCCACCCCACCAAAAAAAAAACCCTAAAAAGCATATGTGAAAATGTGACACATTTGCTTTCAAGTGCATATTTTTTTTTATTTTTTTTATTATTATTTTTTTATTTTTTTGTTTTTGTTTTTTGTTTTTTTAAGTGCATAATGTTTTATCTGTGTGATGAAGGATGAATTCATCATATATGTGTTTTCTCCCTTTAAAAGTAGGAATAACAGTAATCCTGTACTTTGTGAACTGGTTGTAAGGGTCGGAGGAGGCGATGTGTGCAGAGCGCTTAGCACAGTGTAAGGGCTCAGCGAGCATCACTGTGATGGCTTCTGCTGTTAGGTTCTTTTCTTTTTAATGTATTTGGTATGGGTCTGCAGGGTCTCACTACGTAGATCAGCGCTGGGATTACAGGCATGTGCCGCCATGCAGTCTCAATCACAGTCTCAGTGCACCTGGGGGGCAAGGCCAGCACGGCACACCAGGGATCAAACCTCGGCCACTGTACTCTGCCTAAGCAGGTGCTTTAGTCTGCTGAGCTATCTGGCCAGCCTTGTGTTCTTTATTTTGAAGGAAAACATTCCGAACAAGACAATAGGGTAATAGTGGTTAATACACAGTGAACCTAGACTTTATAGACAGTCAATTTATGGAAAACAATACTCCATGTAAAGGGCTGGGGAGATGGCTCAGTGGAATAAGCACTTTCCTGGCAAGTGCAAAGGCCTGAGTTCATTCCCTGGGTTCTGCCAAAAAAAAAAAAAAATATTCCATGTGACAGGAACCCAGAAAAAAAGCAAAGGTATCTTTATTTGCAGACAAAGTGGATTTCGGGCCAAGAATAAGCAGAAAGATAAAGGTTACTACATACTATTTAAAGGAACAATCCAGGAAAAACAGATAATATCTCTTGTATTCACCAGATACAAGTCCACCCAACTGCATGAAACAGCTGGCTGTGGTTGCATATGGCCATAATCTCAGCACTCTAGAGGCATAGGTAGGACTGCGGCAAGTTTGAGGCCAGCCTGGGCTCCATAGTGAGTTTAAGGCTAGTCTGAACTACATTGTAAGAACCTGTCTTTAAAAAAAAAAAAAAAAAAAAAAAAGCCTATGAAAAATCAGATCACTTACATAACTAACAAGGAAACTCAGTACTCCACTGTCACAAGTAGATGGACTAGCCAAAAAGAAATCTAGTATCAGCTGAACCATACCTTTGAACAAATTAGAATATAAATTCTTCTCAAGTGCACACATCACCTCCTCAGACCTTTACAACAAGTCCACATGGAACCTTCTCAAAAATGAATATTAAGGGACCAGGGAGAGGGCCTGAGTTCAATCCCCGGTTCTACCCAAAAAAAAAGAAGAAGAATATTAACACAGTAACTCATAGAACATACTTAAGTAAACACAAAGTAAGTGATAGAAATGATCTCGTGCATGTTATAAGGTCATAGTAACATGAAATGGAAAATAAATGGCAAAAGAAGCCACAGAAATTTCTACCATAAGGTATTTTTAAAAATGTATTTAATATAGGGTCTCACTACACAGATCAGACTCCTAGTGATCCTCCTGTTTTTAAGCCTCCCAAGTGCTGGGATTACAGGTGTGCCTTGGGTATGGGACCAGCATGCAGGGGGTTGAACCCCAGTCCCTGCATCTGCCTAAGCAGACCCTTTAACCTGCTGAGCTATCTGGCCAGCCCCATACGGTATTTCTTGATTAATTTCTAAAGTAATAAATTCCCTTTGTCCATATTTAAAAGCCTACAATCCCTTTTGTCCTCCACTTAAAAAGTATAGCAATGCCCCTGCTCTGCATGTGTGCTTGGAAATTTAATAAACATGATAATGTAAAGATTGATCTTAGCCTGAGATTAACACTGATTAGAAACACTAGATGGTTTTGAAGATTACCCAGAAGTGTATTTCAATGAGGGCTAGGGACAGCTCAGTGACAGCATCTATCTTGCAAGCTTGAGGTCCTGAGTTCAATTTCCAGTACCAAAAAAAAGTATATTTCAGTAAAGGCCTAAAGATCTTTGTAGGACTAAACTCTTAGGAGGAGAAGCAGAAAGTTTATACATTTGCAAATCTTAGTCTTCCAAGAGGAAAAACAATTTTGTGTCAATTCTGTTAGTTGGGTTGATTCCCAGGCCAAAATTGCACTACCTACTGTCCTCCCCAGCTAGAAAACAGGATGTGGAATTTCAAATCAAACAGAATAGGCTTCCTTCTCAGCCCTTTCTTTAAATTTTTATGCTAACAGGGTAGCTTGAAGCTAGACTGCCTGCTTGCAGTCTCAACTTTAGCACTTAACCAGTTGACCATATGCAGTGATACCCTGGTTGTTGAACTCAATTCACTCTAAATTCATGTTAAGAAATATGAGAACTCAACATATTTTTTTCCATAGGAAATAATGAAAAATCAAGTAATTGGTTCCGAGGCCCAAAAATTACAGATAAATTCATTTTTCCAGAAGTTTGATAAAATTCGCAATGATTTATTTCTTTAGCCTGGTTCTCACATTTTTTCTCTTTGCTTTATCACTGGTATTGTAGGTAAAGTTGGTGGACAGGTAGGGAAAGGTGAGGGCCTTACTGAAATTTCTGGCAAATAGGTAAACCCTGGCTAGAGGTCAATTAAAAGAAGTAGGGAGAACTGATACACATGCAGCCTGGCTTACCTTGAGGTCGGGCCCTAGTTCACTTCTCTCCAGTTAAATATGAGGGAGATGGGGGATTTATGTTACAAAAATAATTCATTTAGCATACCTTTGTATAAATACATAAATATTATTATTACTGTCTCACCAAAATGTACATGTAGCTCTACTAATTTTTTTTTTTTTTTTTTTTTTTTTTTGGTGGTACCAGGGATCAAACTCAGGACCTTGCACTTGCCACAAAAGTACTTATTCCACTGAGCTATCTCCCCAGCCTCCGCTCTTTACTAATTTCCAACTCAACTTGAATGTAATTTTTTGCTATGGAAAGAGAATTAAAATTTAAGTAAAGGCCCTCTGGGAATATCTGCCAAAACCAAGCAGACATCATCCAGTCAAGCCTGACAACAGAACACCTTTGTATAACACCTGTCTTTATTCTTGTGATAGTCTTGCAATGTAACCTAGGATGTTTAAAGTCCCTTGGCAATGCATGTTGTCACTCTTGTCATAATGCACTAAATCTAGTTCTGTACCACCCACTTGCTCTCCCCTAAAAGTCCCTAACCTACCTCCCCCCACACACACCCCTGGCGTAGTTGACTCTTTGGGAGTGATCTCAGTCACCCCACTGGTGTAATAAAATTGCTGTCCTCTAAACTTCCTCGCTGTTGTATCTTCCTGCATTTGGTCCATTTTGCCATAACATTCTTGGTTCCCTGACTGGGAAAACCATGTTGACCACTTAGGTCACCAGCGGAGGCCTGCCAGCTAACGCAGGAAACTTTCTGGCTCTCACAGGAAGGTGCAATGTTCAGACCCTCTTACAGTCCCCTTGGAGGCCCAGACTGGAGGCCCCTGCTTGGTACTTATGGTCCTCATCAGGCGGGGTCATTACAGTAAGACCACGAGGAGCACCCCATTCAGTATGTGAGTCCTGCTCAGATCTAGAGAAGAGGGTTGTAATGTCTAGCCTCTGAGTGCCTGCTGTGTGATTGTAACAGTGAAAGCAATAAACCATTCTGTCTGTGCTCCATGGCAAGGGGCCCCTCTAGGACCTCAGCCCTAAGGAGGCTGAGTGGGTCAGGTTTCTGTGGTTCCATGGTTTCATCCAAGTGGCTAAAGGGTGACTCAACCTCTGTAAGTATGAGCTGTTACGGGCATTACATATGTGTGCCTACTGCCCAGATAGACCTAGGTCCCTGTGAGCGGTGCCCACAAGTGTTCAGTTCCTCATTTGATGAGCACTTACCCTTTGCAGCACCACCACTCAAGGGTATACCACATACACCTCGGGAAGATAGAATGGAGGCAAGCCAGGGTAAGAGTATGGCCTTTGATTGTATGCTGAGAAACTTGAGAAGAGGATTCCCTCATGATTATGAAGTAAAAATGAAACCTCCCACGCTCCAAACTTGTGAGATCCACTGACTGGACCTATGCCTGAGACAAAAGTCTCAGTGTCTAGACCATCCAGCAAGTCTGCAGTGGCACCACAGAGCCCCAGATGGGCTGCCCTGACCATTACCTCCTGTCAATTCTTAGTTTAACCTCTGTCAAAGCCTGATGCCTTGGCTCCATTCCTGTACCCTGCATGACAATAGGACCATACTGGCCATCAAAAGAAATTCCTGAGACTGGGCCAGCCAGATAGCCCAATGGATTAAGGCGCCTGCTTAGGCAGTCTGGTGAACCTGGGCTGTGCCTGCCCAGCCCCTGGGGCATGCTGAGACAGTGCTTGAGACTGGATGGGATGGGGTGAACCTGTAATCCCAGCGATTTTTTTTTTTTTTTTTGTCTTTTTTTTTGGTGGAACCGAAGATTGAACTCAGACCCTTGCGCTTGCCAGGGAAGTGCTTATTCTACTGAGCCAACTCCCCAGCCCCAATCCGAGTGATTTTGAGGTTAAAAACAGGAGGATCACTACCAGTCTGATCTATGTAGTGAGACCCTGTAGACCCTGTACTAACATTAAAAAACAAAAAATATTCCTGAGACTATGAAACCCTCACGGGCCTGCCTAAACCGGAGAAGCTTTATCTTGTCTAACCTAAAGACCCCAAATCTGACTGCCTTCCTCCTACATTCACGGGCCCCAAGCTGCCCGGCCAGCTTTGGTGTTCATAGCACCAATCTGAACACCACTGCCACAGCCATGAGAGGACACTGCCCTTCCAGATTCCATGCCACTGCTGCAGCCAGTGTTCCCACCACCACCACCACCATCAGCAGCACCAGAACTACCCTGCTACTGGGGTTGATCCTCATGCTTGGGTGAACACAATCCTCCCCAGAGCATGTCCAGCCTGGAACTGTAGATGGCAAAAGGCCATGAGGCCTTGGAACAGTACCACACCACTCTTCTCTCGGGACACAAGGAAGGAGGCAAAACACCAATAAACATGGCAAAGGTCACAGAAGTTATTCAAGAACCTGAGAGTCCAGCAAAACTTTATGAGAGACTGCACCCTAGTGAGTCTATGCTCCATTCAGCTCTGAGGCTTCTAACAACAAAAGGAGCTTCCCCAAGAATTTACCTAGGCAATGGAGAGTCAGTGGCTAAACTGGGTCTCAGAGCCTAAAATAGCCAAGCAAATATAAAAACTCTCAAGGGGCTGAGAGGCCAAATAAATAAATAAATACATACATAAATAAATGTTCATTATAAATGATGGGACGAAAAAAAACAATGATGGGAGGGCCAGCCAAATAGCTCAGCGGATTAAAGTGCCTGCTTAGGCAGATACAGGGGCTGGGAGTTTGATCCCCAGGCCTGTGGTGTTGGCCTCACCGCCCGCCCCAGGGCTCGCTGAGATGGTGAGTGAGACTGGGTGTGGTGTGGTGCATGCCATCAATCCCAGCACTTGAACATTTTATTTTATTTTTGGTACCAGGGATTAGATTCATGACCTTGCACTTGTCAGGCAGGTGCTTATGCTGCTATCTCCCTGGCCCAGAACCAGCACTTGGGAGGCTCTAAACAGGTGGATCACTACAAGTCCTATCTACATGGGGAGACCCTGTAAGCACTGTAGACCTAAATAATATATATATATATATATAAAGAATGATGGGAAACCTAGGTTAGATGTGAATATTAGGTGAGAGTAAAAGACAGGAAAGTGAGGTCAGGGAGATGGCTCAGTAGAATAAGCGCTTCGCTGGCAAGCTCAAGGCCCTGAGTTCAATCCCTGGTTCTGCAAAAAAAAAAAAAAAAGACAGGAAAGTATGTTTCATTTTCCTTAATTTAGCTTATGTAGTGTGTAATGTAACCTGTTTTTTTTCGCCTTTATTTTGAAAGAGTCTAAAAACATGAACTTAAAGTGGAAAGCAAAAAAATAGCATTTTATTAGAAAAGAATGAAAAATTTGGTAGGCAGATTATATGCTAGGCAGATCATAAGCATACCATCTGGTTAACTCAAGAGAAATCCCCCCCCCTTTTTTTTTTTTTAGAAATCCTGAGAGTTTAGATTCCATATTTTTATCAGCCATGTATGGTTTAAGATAAATCTTTTTTCTCCTTTTCTTTCTTTCTTTTTTTTTTTTCTTTTTTGGTACTAGAAATTGAACTCAGGTGCTTGTGCTTGCCAGGCAAGCGCTTATTCTACTGACCCATCTCCCTGGCCCCTGAACCTTCTTAAAATAAAAAATATAAAGCTGTATGTGTCCACCTATTCATCTGTCATTTGGAAATGCCACTCAAGTGCAATGCTTACCATCCCCATTTATCTTTTCTCAGAATCACAATCCATTCATTGTAGTTTATATTTCTTAAGATCGAATGTTCAACAGCATGTAAGATGAATTCATCATGTAAGAAATAGGCAAGGTTAAAAAGGAACAGGCTAGGTTAGCACAGTGTGAATATCTCTACAATTAAATGAACTTTAGATCTTTAAAATGATCATAGCGATTTGAAGAACTTTGTGTTCTGGAGACATTTCTCAGTGTCTGAAGACAGGGTCTCACCTCAAGGTGAAGGGGCTGGGGAGCTACTGGCATCTAGCGGTAGAAAACAGGAATGTTTCTAAATACCCTGAGGCTATGGTACTTAGAACATCCTAGCTAGCACACTTAGCTAGCACACTGCTGCCTGGAGCTGGAAACCCAGTATAACAGAAAATATCAGTAACTGTCCTATAGTGGGTATTATGGCTCTCATTGCCAACAAAAAGTTACTGAGCCACAGTTGAGAAAAATCTACACTGAATGATTTTTTTTAAAAATGTATTTGGTATACTACACAGCTTGGACTCATAGTGATCTTCCTGTTTTCAGTCTCCCTACCTCTGGGATTACAGGTGTGCACCACCATGCCTAGGCTCATTGGTCAGCTCATCCACACTCAGCTGAAGGTGGGGCTAGTGAGGCAAGTGATGTGGAGGATCAATCCCAGCCCCTTTGCTTGCCTAAGCAGGCAAGCTATCGCACCAGCCCTAAAAAAAATTTGAGACAAGTTCTCACTGTGTGGTCCAGGATGGCCTTGAATTTACTATATATACCAAGCTGACCTCAAACTTGTGATTCTCCTGCCTCAGCCTCTGGAGTGTTGGCATTACAGCATCGTGCCTAATAATATACACCACCACCCCTAATAAATGTGTTTTTAAAATTTCTGAAGAAGTTTAAGGGCTGGGGAGATGGCTCAGTGGAGTAAGTGCTTCCCTGGCAAGCACAAGGGCCTGAGTTCAATTCCCGGTTCTACCCAAAAAAAAACCAAAAAGAAACTTTCTTTCTTAGGGGCCGGGGAAATAGCTCAGTAGAATAAATGCTTGCCTGGCAAGTGCAAGGGCCTGAGTTCAATCCCTGGTTCCGCAAAAAAAAAAAAAAAAAAAAAAAGAAGAAGAAATTTAAGTATTCATAGGGATAGAATTATGCACCTACACTTCTTTGTCTTTATATAGAATATTACTTGATACGTTTGATGATGCGTACCTGTAGTCCCAGCATTTGGGAGCCTCAAGCAGGATTTCTGTCCACCCTGCGCTATAAAAATAAAAATAATAATAATAATAATAGAATTAAGTTATGAATTCAGAAGGAGAAGCAAAATCATTTTATTGGGAAAACAGAAAATAAGTAAACAGCTACCTTCATTACTTTTCTCTCCTTGCTGAGACAGAACACCCACCACCAAAGTTAAGGAAGAAAGGTTTATTTAGCTCACAGTTTTTGGAGGCTTCAGTCCATAATCAGCTGGTGCCAAAGCAGGGTGGCAAGGCACAGGGGCAACTGCTCAAAGCAGCAGAAGAGAGCAAAAGAGCAAGAGCACAAGGGGAGGACAGCCTCTCTCCCTTGTTGTATGCAAGCTGTCTGCCCTGGATGAGTGTGGCACCCTCCTTTTACACAGGCTCAGGCTACTTACAAAGTGAGAACCCTGGCCCCCTGCTGGGCCACTTTATTAAACTGCTAAAACTTTTCAGGTTGACACAGTGAGCAAAGACCTAGAGTGGGAAGGGCAAGGGCCTGTCCTCTACACCCTAGGATGCAGAGCTGCTGAGCTACTTAGGGAAGCTTCTAAACTTCTCAAGGTGATGCAGTGTTTCAACCATTACACTACCTTTTTGGAGTCGGGTAGAGAGCTTACTTATATGTGAGAAAGGTACTATCCCTTTTGAGAGTTGTTGTAACTTGCCTGGCTATTTTGGCCTCTTGAGGCCCCTGGTTTGGCCATCTCTCCTTCCTCTGCTTAGTGTACATTCTTCAATAAGCACTTCTTTCATTGTGCTGTACAGGTGTTTACCTTGTGAGGTTTACAGCAGTTACATTCAAGGCTGAGTTAGTAGAAAGGATTTATGCACATTTTAGTGCAATAATATCATTTGAATAGAATTTGTGTGTGTGTGTGTGTGTGTGTGTGTGTGTGTGTGTTGGGGTGATAGTGTGTGTTTTACATACTAAGTGGACTTTTATGATATAGGCCTCCCCCTCCTTTTTCTGGTGCTTAATTGAAGATGGAGGGAGGAGGGGAAGGAGCCTTGACAAAAAGTGAGTCAGGCCTTCCTGTCAGCGTTCTCTGTTTTCCTTAGCTACTGAAACAAACAAACAAACAAAATCTAAAACAAAAACAAAACCCAACAACTGAAATCTGGCTGAGGTTCTTTAACTTACCCTTCCTGTCTCCTAACTTTCTCTACAGAGGTTTCAGTTCATACCTTGCTGGTTCTAAAGCAGGGTGACATAACAGAGGGGCGTTGCAGAGCAGGCAAGAGGCAGCTACAATAGCAACAGCAGGTCTCTCTCCCTTTATACTGGATCAAAGTTATAAGCCTATTAGTTGGTACCAAAGTGAGCTCAAGGAGGAGGAAGAGGAAAAAGAGGAAGAAAAAGAGAAGGAAGAGGAAGAGGAGTTAGAAGGCCATTTATTACACCAGTGGGCTCCCTCCCAAAGAGTCAGTGCTTGGGACCTTTACAGGGAAGAGGGTGGGAGGTCAAAGGCAGATTTGGTGCATTATGATTGTAGAGTTGGGGGACAACATGGCTCTCTAAGGGAATTTAAACATTTCATTGCAAGTCCATCAAGTTAAATTATCATGGATTATGAAAAGGAAGAAATATCCCATTATCAGACTTTTCTAGGCTTGGCGATCTGGTTTTGCTGGACATTCTTGCCAGGTTTTATTTAAAATTTTAATTTAGGGGCCAGGGAGATGGCTCAGTGGAATAAGTGCTTCCCTGGCAAGTGCAAGGGCCTGAGTTCAATTCCTGGTTCTGTCAATAAATAAATAAATAAAATTTTAATTTACCCCTTTACTATGACTGCATGAGGCTTTGTGGGAGACATCTAGATACAAACCATAATACTAGGTTACCAGATAAAAATGGTTGGAAGAAAACAAATTTGTGTGTCTTTTAGTAGTATCTCAAAAAACTTTTTTTAATACAATGAAAATACTTACTCAGTAATCTTATTTTCTTAAAAAAAAAATCCAAGCAGGGCATGGTGGTATATGCCTGTAATCCCAGCACATGGGAAGCTGAGGCAGAAAGATTGTTGCAAATTCAAGACCAGCCTGGGCTACTAAGTAAGGTTAAGGCCAGCTTGAACTGCATAGAGAGACCCTGTCTTAAAAAGACAAAAATAAATAAATACAAAATAAACACAAAAGAATCCAAATGATACTCAAAACATGTATAAGAATTTGGCTCAAGGAGCTGGGAAATGGCTCAATGGAATAAGCACTTCCCTGGCAAGCACAAGGGCCTGAGTTCAGTCCCTGGTTCCATAAAAAAAAAAAAAAAAAAAAAAATTGGGGGCCTGCTAGGGCTGAGCTGGTATGCAAATCTCTTCTTCAGTCTCCTCTTCAAGCCCGAACAGCATGTCCTGATGTACTGTGTATGTGTCATGCAGGAGTGGGGAGGGCGGGGGAGGTAAAATTCTCCTGCCTTTCACTGATGCTGCCTGTCTGTGAGAGAAGCTGCGAGACAGGAAGTTCCTTATCCCTGCTCCACTCTGCAGGAAGTACAGCGTTAATATACTGAGCTGTGAATGGCTCAAATCAACAATTTATGTGGATAACGCACTTCTACTGTGGACTGCTAATCTGTGCTGGATTGCACGAGGATTGTGAGTTTGAGCCCAGTAGAAAGCTTAGCAATTTAGCAAGGCCTTGTTTCAAAAAGTAAAAAGAGGGGGCCAGGATGATAACTCAGTGGAATAAATGCTTGCCTGGCAAGCACAAGGTTCTGAGTTCCATCCCTGGTACCACAAAAAAAAAAAAAAAAGTAAAGAAAAATAAAAAAGAACTGGGGATGTAACTCACTGTGAGGGCCCTGCTTCAGTCACCAATCAGCACAGAATGACAGCAGCACAACAGAGAAAGAAAAACAAGAGATGGAGAAAAGGAAGAATGGCTTAATGCAGTAATTGGTTTCCTTTTTTATTTGTTTTGTGGAACTGAGGATTGAACTCAGGCCCTTGTAATTGCCAGGGCAGCACTTATTCCACTGAGCCATCTCCCAGGCCCCCGTGGTGTCATTTTGTCTGAATTGTGGGGAATAAATTAGGGCCTTTGCATCCCACTCAGCCTGTTGTATTTTCTATTTTGAGCCAGGATCAGCAAATGTGCCAGGCTGAGCTTGACCTTGGATCCTCTTGCCTCAGTCTCCCAGAGTGCTGAGCTGGCTCCTGCTCCCCATTTATAATAGTTGTACTATCTTTATTGTGGTTGAAATTGCTACGATTTAAAACCAGCCCCTTGGCAAGATAGCTCAGCGGTCTAAAGCGTCTCTCAGGGACCGCAGTTCGAGCTCCAGCACCACATGCCATGCCAGTCCCTCCCTCCAGGGCGGGCTGAGCTGACCCCCCCACCCCCGCAAAAAAAAAAAAAAAAAAAAAAGAGAATCCGTGGTGTGTAGCGAGACACTGTAATAAATGAATGAATTAAAAAATAATAATAATAAATAAATAAATAAATAATAAAACCAGCCCCTTAAACTTCTATTTCTTTTTCAGCTTTGTATCTGCTGATGACTCCCAAGTATGTAAAACGAAAACATTGCCATGTGCTTTTTCCCTCTTTCTTCCTCTTCACTCAGCTCAGTCAGCCTCTATTTTTCCTTTTTTTTTTTTCTATATATACATATTTGCTACAGGGTCTCACTATGCAGATCAGACTCGTGGTGATCCTCCTGTTTTCAGCCTTCCCAGCACTGGGATCACAGGCATGTGCCACCACGCCTAGACTCTTTTGCCAGCTCAGTGCACCACAGGGCATGGCTGGAATTCCATCCCTGGTCCCTGCACTTGCCAAAGCAGATGCTTAGTCCACCGAGTTATTTCACTGCCCAGCTTTCTTTTTATTTATATATTTTTTGCAGGACCGGGGATTGAACTTAGGCCCTTGCGCTTGCCAGAGAAGCTCTTATTCCACTGAGCCCTCTCCTGGCCCCTCCCAGCTTCACTTTTAATTTGTATTTTTCATTTTAGAACAAGGTGAATGACAATTGCATGTTATTCCATAACTAGAAATATTCAGTGTTTTGTCTGTAACTGATTCTAAAGTTCGAATGACAATAAACAATATTTGCTATGTTAATCACTGTGAAAATATTAGTACAGACACAGGAGCTATACCAGGCCATTTCATCATTCATGGTCAGAAAGAGAATGTTATTTCCTTTAAATTCTACCAATTGCTCAAAATCAAGCCAGAGTTTAGTTTGCTTCATTTCAGGACCATGACTTCCTTGTGAATTTGGGTTTTTCAATAAATTCCAGTTGTCCTACTTTTTCCTACTGATAAGAAATTGTATCTTCTTTATATCCTTCCTCTATAAAATTAAATGTATTCCATTTTCATTTTCAAGTACATGCTTTTTGGTATAAACTGACTTACAGGTCTGTATCTTGGTGTTGCTCTTTACTAAGTGCTGGGATTCAGGGCGAGAGCCACCATGTCTAGCCCTTCTTCATTTTTTCAAGAATATATCAGGGGAACTGGGGAGATGGCTCAGTGGAATAAGTGCTTCCCTGGCAAGCACAAGGGCCTAAGTTCAATCCCCGGTTCCATAAAAAAAAATATATATATATATATCAGTATTATAGACAGCCAAATTAGGTAGAAATATTATAAACAGTTGGGCAGCACTAGGCCTTCAAGGGAGTCGGTCAGAAGATGAAAACACATTGCAGCTGTGGCCAGGGGTGTATGTATCTTTTGGAGCCCAGACTCCAAAAGATAAAGACAAAATGACCAGGCCTATTTCCTTTCTGAGAGATGAACAATAAATTAACATTAATGTCAGTCATCTTGGTGGATGGCTGGAAACCCCTGATTTGTCTGTTCCTAAAAAAATGTCCTTGTTCTTTCTAGGTATCTTGCTAAGTGACCTGCTTTTCCCAGATCAGTATACCTAAGTGACCAACTGGTAATCTTTTTTTTTTTTTTTTTTTTTTTGTCTTTTTGAGACAGGGTCTCACTATGCAGTTCAGGCTGGCCTTGAGCTCACTTTGTAGCTCAGGCTGGTCTCGAACTCGCAACAATCCTCCTGTCTCAGCCTCCTGAGTGCTGGGATTACAGGCATGCGCCACCACGCCCGGCCTTCAACTGGTAATCTTATTAGTTGATTATAGTTTTGTCCTGCAATTTACTCACCTTGTGATTTTGCTTTATAAAATTTACTCTGCAAAATGGGGTCCCTGGCACTCCTTTGTCTGAGTCCCCTCCTGTCTCTCAGGAGCTATATTTCTCCCATCTTAATAAATATTTCCTACTCTTAACCTCAAATGTCCCTTAGACAGTATTGCATGCCAAGTCGGCCCCACCCCAGGGCTTACTGAGCCAGCCGCCAAGACTGGGAATGATGGCACATGCCTGTAATCCCAGCACTGGGGAGGCTGAAAACAGGAGGATCACTATGAGTCTGAGATGCATACCAAATACATTAAAAAAAAAAGTCCCTTAGAATTCATTCTTCAGTTTGGGGAACATGAACTCAGTTCTATCTAACATCTAGCAGGTTAGGAGCTACATTTATTTCCCCTATATTAATATGTTTGTACAAAGATTTGTGTTCTAATTCAGATGTCCTTGATTTTCCTTTCTGAAAAAAAAATTATGTGATGTCCACCCATCTGAATTTCTTCTACTTTTTTTTTCCCCTTTGTGAAGGTATCATCTAACTTTCTTCCTAGATTCCTTGTAAGAAAACTACCAATACTCTATTTAAATCATAGACCTGTTATCAATTCTATAACTTAGAACAACAGTTGGTTCATTCCCTTGTTTCTTTGAGACAGGGTCTTGCTATGTAGTTCAGGCTGGCTTTAAGTCTCTCTGTATCTTAGGCTGGCCTCAAACTCATGGCAGTTCTCCTGCCTCAGCCTCCCTTAGTACTGGGATTACGGGCGTGTATGCCACTGTGCCCAGCCATCCATGGGCTCTGCATTTGCTAGAATAATAATCCAGATAATATGAAAACACCCTTATATGTATTTTGTAACAAAATTCACAACTCTTTTTTTAAAATTCAATTTTATTTTGAGGAGTAAAAACAGAAGCAAAAACAAATAGAAAAAAAGACAGAAACAGGGTAACACAATAATACATATGTTATAGCTTTTCAAAACAGGAATAATTAACAGTGTTTGCTATATTACCTATTTTTATTGTCAAATCTATTCAAAATTCACAACTCCTTTAGTCATCAACTGTGACTTTGATTTTCACAGTAATTCCCAATAATATGTATTAACTCAGTGTAAGCATATGCTCACAACAGTTGCAGCTATATTTTTTTAGAAACCCAGGAGTACAGGAGATTTAATTAGGGCCTTGTCACTAGTGCTTGCTAAGCACATGTTTAACTAATGAGGTACATACTTTTTTTTTTTCTTTTAAGATAAGGTCTTGCTGTGTTGTATAGACTGGCTTTGAACACTCTATGTAACTCAAGTTGGCCTTGAACTCATGGTGATCCTTCTGCCTCAGCCTCTCAAGTGCTGGGATACAGGTATGTACCACCACATCTGACTGCATTTTTTTTTTTTTTTTGTATTTTTTAGGGAAGGGTCTACAGGGTGTTCAGGCTCTCACTCGTTGTGATCCACCTGTTTACAGCCTCCCAAGAGCTGAGATTACATGCTTTCACCACTACACCATCTCTTGACTGCATTTTTAAAAAAAATAGATAAACTTTCTTTTAACCTAAAGGATTTCAGCATGTTTTATGTTCTTAAATTATGGCTTCTTAGAATATAAGTTATTTCTTATAAATGAAGCTAAGAGTAGGAATAACCTGGGAGCCTGAGTCTAAAGGCAGGCAATGTATTGAGGCTTTTAAAAGGGATAGTAATGACAAGAGTCCTTTCTATCAAGAGCCCCCCTCTAGAGCCAGGGAAGTAGTTAGCAGCACAAGCACCTGCCTGTCAATCACAAGGTTGTGAGTTCAATTCCCGGTACAGAAACAAACAAAAAAAAGAGTCTTCCCCTAGACATGAACTAGGGGGGGCTATCAAATCTGAGAAATCAGTCAGAAGGATCAGAGAAAAAGTAGAATCTAAAACCAAGGGTTGCAGCATAAGCACTTGCCTATATAAGGTCCTGAATGCAATCCCAGGTACTCCCCCAAATAAATAAAATTTTAAAATTTAAAGATTAAAAAAAGTAAGGGTTAGTGAAACAGCTGAGTGGATTAAGTGCTGGCTTTGGCAAACGCAGGGACCATGGTTAGATCCCTGGTCCTGCCCTCTGGTGCCCTGAACCAGCCACGGAGTCCGGGCATTGTGGTGCATGCCTCCCCAGCAGTGCTGGGGAGGCTGAAGACAGGAGGATCATCTACAAGTCTGAGCTGCGTGGTGAGATCTGGTACAAAATAGTGAGACCTTATACCAAATACATAAAATGAAAAAAATAAAAATAAAATAAAACAAAGGGTTGGATATTGATGGTTCTTATGAATGGATATGAAGATTTAAAGAATAAATGGAAGGCAAGTTTGCCAGCTGCAAATAAAGATAAAAGGTCACCCAATCAATAAAGACATGGGCTGGCAAGATAGCTCAGCGGTCTAAAGCGACTCTCAGGGACCGCGGTTCGAGCCCCAGCTCCACATGCCATGCCAGCCCCTCCCCCCAGGGCAGGCTGAGCTGACCCCCCACCCCCGCAAAAAAAGAATCCGTGATGTGTAGCGAGACACTGTAATAAATAAATGAATTAAAAAAAAAAAAAAACAAAGACATAGCAGGCTTACATTTAGACGTGGCTTTTCATATGCTTAGTAAGCAATAGGGAATATTCAAGTGCTGATCAGAATTGAAGGGAACCAAGGCTCTGAAACAGGGCCCCAGGGATCACTGTTGTCCTAAGCATTACATTTTAATGGATGTATTATAGGAAGGTCTTGAAGTAGGATAGAATAAAAACTAGGCTACAAGGGAAACAAAGAAAACCGTATTTTTTTAAAAACTGGAAACTGTGCGGGGCGTGGTGGCGCAGGCCTGTAATCCCAGCACTCGGGAGGCTGAGGCAGGAGGATTGTTGTGAGTTCGAGACCGGCCTGAGCTACAAAGTGAGCTTAAGGCCAGCCAGAGCTGCATAGTGAGACCTTGCCTCAAAAAGACAAAAAAAAAAAAAAAAAAAGGAAACTGCAACTTCAAAACACAAGCCCAGCTTATTTTTTATTTTTCTCTTCTCCCAGAACAAAAGAAGCCTGGGCAATTCTGTTTCACCAGCAAATCAGTTCAGCCATTGCCTTTTTACTTGTAAATGGCTCTCTTTCACCTGAGAGGACCATTTTCACCTGTAAATTAAGATATGCCCTCTCCATTGACCTTTGTCTTACTGTAGGGATGAACCATCCTCCCCCACACCAAACCAAGACCACATACACCTTTGCCCCTGTAAATTAGGATACTGCTCAGAACATACAAAGATTATCTTACTGTGGGTTGGTGGACCAGCCTCCTTCACGCACCAGATCAGTGATGGTGAACCTTTTAGAGACTGTTGGGGTTGAGGAGGCTGAGGTGTTTTCCCATGTATGAGGTCCCCAAGGAAAGCAGGCAAGGGCAGACATCAGGACCACAGAGCAGAGAGCCCCTGAACCTGTGTGGCGTAGTCCTTACATAGTTATCACACATCCTCAGGCTGTGGTGTTTTTTTTTGTTTTTTTGTTTGTTTGTTTTTTTGTGGTACTGAGGATTGAACTCAGGACCCTGTGCTTGCTAGGGAGGCACTTATTCTACTGGGCCATTTCCCCGACCCTCATGCTGTGTTCTGACTTAAGGTGTAGCACCTGCATGGGTATGTGTACTAAGATAACCATGGTTACTTAAGTGTCTTGCTGTGCACCTGAGACAGCAGTTCATGTCCTCATGTGTCCTCAGGCACCCTAGATGCTGTAGTCAGGGTTTGTAAGGGAAAATATTTAATATAGGGAACATCATTTATAGGGTTATTTTATAATAGTCACCTAAAAACTCAAGTGCAAAAGAGTACAAGAGATGTATCTGTCTACACTAGAGACCCAGAGAATCCAGGTGAGGGCCTGGATACCAAGGCAATATCTTCCACAAGTCCAGGTGGAGGCCTAGAGCCCACAACAATGTCTCACTCAATTCTGTTTCAAGGATCTGCATTGGGAAAGCCTAAAGGTCAGAGATAGAAGCTGGAAAGTCTGCACCAGGGGGGCAAAGGATCTGTGCCAGCAGGCTGAGGGGTCTGCCCTGGAGCCAGGAAGTGATGCTCAAGGTAAGGACCAAAGAAAACCAAACCACAGCCATCAGCCATCCTCAGTGACATTGAGGACCTGAACTCTAGCAGTGAGGACAGCTGAGTTCACATCAGGAAAACCAATGTGACAAGCTTCTCCAGAAGAATCAGCAGCACACTGTCTTCCCCTCCAGTTCTCCCTTTATGCTGTTGGCAACAATCCCAGCATGGACTTTGCACACCCAGCATCACAGTGGCTCAGCTGGGTGTTACAAACTGACCATTAGTTAATCTACCACACAGGGCTTTGAAGCAGTCCGGGGCTTTGAAGCAGTCCGACTAGGCTCCCCATCAAGACCACATACCCAAAGTACAATCCAAACCCACTGATTTTTTGCTAAGTGCCAACCCTGCAATTTAACATCATTGCTCAGATTCTGGGGCAATGGTTGAGCATCTTGAATGAGGAGCCCACAAAGCGGCCTGGATGTGCTTGTAGTGCACATGTGCCAGAGGATCACCAGCACTGCTAGAGATGATCAAATTCCACACAGTTGCACCACCAAAAATACACAAATATTTCCAGCTCAAAACTGTAATGTTCCGCATTCTCTTGAGTGTCCACACTACACTTTTTTTTTTTTTTTTTTTTTGGTGAAACCAGGGATTGAACTCAGGCCCCTGCACTAGCCAAGCAGGTGCTTATTCTACTGAGCCATCTCCCTGGCCCCAAAACACTACATTCTTGAGTGTATCCTATAACATAATGTCTACTTAATGAATCCTCCCCTCCTGAGCCTCTGAATAGCACATCCTGAAAATTACTTTTCCATGATAGGAACCAGTGAACCTCCTTTACTGTACCAGGTGATACCAATCACAGTGCAACCTTATGTTGTTGTTTATCCCTTGGGGAGGTGTGTGGGCCTGGTCTGCGAGTCTCTGTCTGGAGGCCTGGTGTTCAGTGCATGCACCTCAGCCACAGTTCCCCTCTGTTCTCATTTTCTGCATTGACTCTCTTCACAGCCCAGCCCTGTCTGATTGCCTCATTTCTTCCTAACGTAATGTAGCTATCTATATTTTGAGAGGCTCCAAAGCCTCTAGACAATGAGCACTTGTACAAAGAAACACTGAAGGGGGCTGGAAGATGGCTCAGTAGAATAAGCGCTGCCTGGCAAGCATAAGAGCTTGAGTTCAATTCCTGGTCCTTCAGAAAGAGAGAGAGAGACAGAGAGAGAGACAGAGACAGAGAGAGAGAGAATGAGAGAGAGAGAAAGAGAGAGAGAGAGAGAGAGAGAGAGAGAGGGAGAGGGAAAGAAAGAAAAAGAAAGAAAGAAAGAGGAAGGAGCTGGAAATGAGAAGAGGTATCCTCTATGGCTTGTAACTGCCTCCCAAGGTGCTCCTTCAGGTCAACACAACCCATTTCTGATAAGATCAAACTAAAATCCACTCACCAGGCAGACACATGAAGATTGGCCTAGCTAGTGTCACCAGCGAAATATCTCATGCAGCTGCCACAAGGAGCCTGGAGAAGACTCACCTTTTGAGTGATACTCAAGGGAAGTAATCTTAAACCACACACCATTTTAGATTAAAAATAAAATCTTCCCCTTGCCTGTGGTACTGGCATGCCCCTCACCCCTGGGGCATGCTGAGACAGCAATTGGGACTGGGTATGGTGACAAGCACCTGTAAACCCAGCTCTTGGCAGACTGTGAACAGGCGGATCACTACGAATCTGATCTAGTAGTGAGACCCTGAACAACCTGTAGACCTTTCCCTAAAATACCAAAAACAGGGGCTGGGGAGATGGCTCAGTGGAATAAGTGGTTCCTTGGCAAGCGCAAGGGTCTGAGTTCAATCCCTGGTCCCGCAAGAAAAAAAAAAAAGAAAGAAAAAAAAAAAGAAAAAAAAAAAAGCTAAATTTTTTGGCTTTTTTTTTTTTTTTTTGGAACCCGAAATTGAACTTAGGCCCTTGCACTGGCCAGGGAAGTGCTTATTCTACTGAGTCATCTCCCTGGCCCCCCCAAAATGCTATGTTTAATTGACAGCTTCAGAAGATTATGTCTCTTTTTTGTACCGGGGATTGAACTCAGGACCTTGTATTTGTGCTTGCCAGGCAGGTGCTCATGCCACTGAGCTATCTCCCCAGTCCTTATGTTTTGTGAATGGAATATTTTACTTTTTCAGGCAAGGTCTTGTATTCCTGCTTTGTATATGCTCAGTAATGATGACATAGGGAAATGAAAACCCCAACCTGAAAGGTACCTGGGACAAGTTTGTGTTCTCTAACACCGAAAAATGAATTTTAGGAATAAATGGAGGTTAAGAGTAGAACATATTTACTGGGGAAAAGAAAGCTTATGTTGGGGCTGGGGACATAGCTCAGTAGAATAAGTGCTTGCTTGGCAAGTGCAAGGGCCTGAGTTCAATCCCAGGTTCCACAAAAAGAAAAAGAAAGAAAGAAAACTTCTGTCTGAGAGAGTGATAGCAGGGGGACCAGAGCAGGTTGTCCCAAGAAAGCTATCTCTTCCAGTGGCTTTTACAGAGTAAAACCATGTGAGGGTCTGGGGAGATGCCTTAGTGGAATAAGTGCTTTCCTGGCAAGTGCAAGGGCCTGAGTTCGATCCCCAGTTCCATTAAAAAAAAAGAATGGGAAGTGGGCCAGGGAATTTTCAGGGCCACACAGAGTAAAACCATGTGGTGAGGTAGGTCTCAGGTGGTAGAGACCATGGGAACTCGCTTAGGTGGGCATGAGATGGGACAACCAATGAGATTACAAGCAACATTGATCAGGTGAAATTGATTAAATCCAGGACCAAATGAGGAAGCGAGACACAAAGCAAGTGGCATGAATACTGGACAGGGTCTCTCCCTGTTAGGGCTGGGTTAGTGACTCATGTGGGCTCTTTCAGTCCCTGCCCATCCGTATGGAAATATGTGGCTGCTTTTGTTTATTCTTTTATCTTGAGGTCTGGCCCAAACCTGGAGTGTCTGCAAAGTTGCAGTAACCTTGTCTTCCATATTGTCTCCTTGAGGGCCTGGCTCTGCCTGCCTATAATATTTCTGCCTAATTGTCTGTTTTTTTGGTGGAACACGGGATTGAACTCAGGTCCTTGCACTTGCCAGGGAAGCACTTATTCCACTGAGCCATCTCACCAGCCCCAAAGATTTAAGTAAGAGATTCTCTCTCTCTTTTTTTTTTTTTTTGAGGAACTGGGGATTGAACTCAGACCCTTGCACATGCCATTGAAGTGCTTATTCTACTGAGCCATCTCCCCAGCCAACATCATGGTCTTGAACTCACTCATTCTAATTAGTGGCCTCAGAGGAAGTTCCTCTGGTGAATCACTTCTATAGTCTTCAAGGAACCATTCCTGAAGGTCCAGCCTATAGTCTACTCTGCCCTTTCAGAAGTTTTCTAAACACACATGTTTCTATAATAAATACCTTCATGTTTAAAATATTTAGTCATTACAGTCAGTTTAGCTTCAAAGAAAAATACACATTGAGAAGGATTTTTTGGAGCCGGGCGTGGTGGCGCATGCCTGTAATCCCAGCACTTGGGAGGCTGAGGCAGGTGGATTGTTCTGAGTTCGAGACCAGCCTGAGCTACAAAGTGAGCTCAAGGCCAGCCTGAACTGCACAGTGAGACCCTGTCTCACAAAGACAAAAAGAAAAAAAAAAAAAAAGAGAAGGATTTTTTGGGGGGAGGCTGGCTCAGGCTGCCTTAAGGGCATGTCTGGTATGGTGTGGAGCTGAGGATTGAACCACGGTCCCCTGTGCCTGACTGAGCTTACAGCAGGTGCTTTAAACAACTGAGCTAACCCACAAGCCCCCAGAAAAGTACATATTGAACCCTTCTGCCAAGCCTTGATATCCCAATTGAGATTAATCCCTGTATTCACTTCTGATTCCCTGTCTCTCCTGACTGTGAGACTGGTTCCAGGCTGGCTGGCCATGCAGAGCTCTAATGCAGCAGTCCTCTAGCTTTCCTCCTTGTCTTTGCCTGGCCTTTGGCCTACCTACATTTCTCAGGTTCTGGAAACGCTTTTCCTTTGCAGCTAGGTTTCCAGGCTTGTGACTCAGTTTCTCATGATGCATCACTGCCTCATATTCCTGTATTGTGAAAACATTCTTTGGATCTGTGATCCTTGCAGGCACTCTGGGCTGGAGACTACCTCAGACAGCCAGGATGGACCAGGTTTGAATGTGTTTGAAAAAATGGAAGCAAGGGCATTGGTCCAATGCTGGTCTAGCATGCATGAGGCTACAGGTTCCACCCCAGAACCATGAAAACAAAAATTTAAAACGTACTCTGAAATGGCCACATACTGGACACCCAGGGTTCCTCCACATAGGTTCCCAGAGCTGATATGGGGAAAATATTATAATTCTCAGCTACTTAGCTACAATATATACAGATTTCTCTATTTGATGTCAGATACAAGTTTGTGTTCTCCAAAATTGAAATAAAATTTATTTTATTTTTTGTATTTAATACAGGGACTATAGGGTCTCACTACATAGATTTGACTCCTAGTGAGCCTCTTGTGTTCAGCCACCCAAGAACTGGGATTATAGGTACGTACCACCACACCCAGTATCAATTGCTGTCTCAGTGTGGTGGGGTGGGGGGCTGGCAGGGCCAGCAAGGCACACTGGGGCTCAAACCTTGGACAAGGCACTTTGCCTAAGCAGGTGCTTTAGTCCACTGAGCTATCTGGCTGGCCCTTGAAGAAAGAATTTTAAGGGACAGTGGAGGTTAATAATAGGAAGCGGGTGTGCTGATGCATGTCTGTAATCCCAGCACTTAGAAGCCTGATGTAGGAGGATCCTTGCAAATTGAAGACCAGCCTGGGCTACAAAGTGAGCTCAAGGCCAACCTGAATGGCACAGTGAGACCCTGTCTCAAAAAGACCAAAAAAAGTTGATGTTTGATTTAAAAGTAACATTAGAAAAGAAAAGTGGAGCTGGGGAGATAGCTCAGTGGAATAAGCACTTCCCAGCGCAAGGGTCTGAGTGCAATCCCTGATTCCGCCAAAAAAAAGAAATTAAAGTGACATTCTCTCTGTCCAGTCTAGTTCATAGGCCTAAAGTAGTGGAGATCACTATGAAGCAGCTCTGAACAGGATTTATATTGACTAATTAATTGGCTTTTCCTGTTTATGTGTAAGTTTGCCTGCAGCTTAAGCCATTTCCTGGAGATGGGTTGCAGACGCACTTACTCATAGAGTAGTGAAACCTCTGTGAGTCACTGGTCCCCACTGAGGCCTGTATTGGCCTGTGAAGTTGGGATGCCTCAAAGGACAAGTAAGGTTACAGCTGAAGACTTTGGCTCCAACCCCAATTAATTAAAATCAGACTGTAGCTTCAGACTTTCCACTCAGGCCTTCCTGGAGATAACATAGTTCTCCTAAATTAACATGTGTGTTCCTTTTTTTTTTTTTTTTTGTGGAACCGGGGATTGAACTCAAGGGCTTCCACTTGCCAGGGAAGCACTTATTCTACTGAGCCATCTCCTTGGCCCCAACATATGTATTCCTTGAAGAAGCCTTTGAAGTGATTCCAAAATTTTGCCCAGATTCCTGCATTTTCTTCAGTATCCCCCTTCTTTTATTAGCTTCTTGAAACGCTAATAAATATGAGCTCCCACAGAAATTCTTAGTTTTGAACCAGAAGTTCATTTATTTGAACCTTCACCATCCACTTGTTTGAGAGATTGTGGATTTGATCAGCTCACAAGTTAACGAAGGGATAATATTAATCTGCTATGAGGAAGTTCCTCCAGTGACCTCAGTGTACTTATCAGGATCATCTGAAAACTTTCAGATCTTATCTGACATTGTTGTAGGCAGCTGAATTATATAGAAATATTATAAGCACTCAGACAGGGCCAGTCCCTCAAGGAGACAAGATGGAAAACAGGTGACTTTGCAACTTGGAAGAGACAGATGTTCCCTTATGGGCCAGACCTCAAGATAAAAGAGGAAACCATATAGCTACATATTTCCCTAGGGATAGGCATTAGGGATTGATATTCTAAATAGGTATCAATCACCTTGAAAGAACCCAAATGAGTCACTAACCCAACCCCAACAGGAAGAGACCCTGTCCGGTATTCATGCCCATTTGCTAAGTGACTCATTTCCCCATTTGGTACTGGATTTAATCAATTTCACCTGAGCAATGTTGCTTGTAATCTCATTGGTTGACCATATGTTTGTCCCACCTCATGCCCACCTAAGTGAGTTCCCATGTTCTCCACAACCTGGGACCTACCTCACCACATGGTTGGTTTTACTCTATAAAAGTCCCTGGAAAAGACAGCTTTCTGGGAACCACCCACTCAAGGTCCCCCTTCTGTCCCTCTCCAAGAAAGGAGTTTTCTTTCCCTCAATAAATATATTCTGCTCATAATCTCTGATTATTTCTAAAGTTTATTTTTCATGTTTGGAGAACACGAACTTGTCCCAGGTACCTTTCAGGTTGGGAGTTTAATTTTTTTTCCCTTATATAATTTGAAGGTCATCTACTGAGATAATTTTCCTCCTAAATTAATATGTTCGAGGTAACTGGGAGAAAAGGACATATGAACACAGGTAGGGCAAGTTTTCCACCCACTATTTCACAACCAGAATTTTACTGTAACAGATAGAGAAAACTGCTAGAATTGCCATTTTCTAGTCTTTATTTGTGTTCAAAATGTAAACATACATCACAAGAAGACCAGACACTTCTGGCCCTTAAGGCACAATCAGATGCATCTACTATTATTGAAGGCAGCTAAATTAGATAGAAATATTATAGGTAGTCAGAGAGGGCCAGGTCCTTAAGGACAATACAAGATGACTTTGGAAGACAGCCACACCTCAAGGCAAAAAAATAAACAAAAAGCAGCTACATACTTCCATATGGATGGGCATCAGGGACTGATATTCTAAAGAAGTATCAATCACCCTGAAAGAGCCCAAATGAGTCACTAACCCAGCCCTAACAGGGAGAGACCCTGTCCAGTATTCATGCCACTTGCTTTGTGTCTCGCTTCCTCATTTGGTCCTGGATTTAATCAATTTTACCTGATCAATGTTGTTTGTAATCTCATTGGTTGATCATAGCTTTGTCCCACTTCATGCCCACCTAAGCAAGTTCCCATGGTCTCTACCACCTGGGACCTGCCTCACCACATGGTTTTACTCTACAGAAGTCCCTGGAAGAGACAGCTTCCCAGGGACAACCTGCCCTGGTCCGGCTCCTGTCTCTCCCTCAGACAGAAGTTTTCTTTCCCCCAATAAATATATTCTACTCTTAACCTCCATTTGTTCCTAAAATTCATTCTTTGGTTTTACAGAACAGGAACTCAGGTACCTTTCAGGTTGGGAGTTTCATTTCCCCTGCATCAATAGGGCCATGGGTACATTCCAGAGCTCAGGAATCCAGCAATGCTCCTGTTGCTATGGTAACTCTACCCTAAACCCCAGGGATTAGAAGAAAAACTAAAGGAGTTACTGTAAAAAACAAAGCCTCACACTTCCAAGGCCTCATCTACAGGAGCAAAATAAGAAGAAGGACCCCACCTGCTGTGAATGTTAAACTTCCATTCCTAGTGGGCTCAACACCTTGTGTCCCCTCAAGTGTAGGGCCACACAGGTGGCGACTAAATGACTGATTTGATTGAAGCCAACAGCTCAGAGAAGAGGTAAAGCCGCCCATAGGAGAGGGCTGCTCTCGGGAGAAACAACAGATGGGCCAACAGCACTAGTTTCGAGAAAAGGCCACAGCTGGTATAAACTAAACAAACACAAACACTACCAGGGACTTTGCCCTGAGACTGACATTGTCACAGTGGGATAGAGGCGGGCAAGAAGTCCAGTTCAGCGCCCGCCGTACTGCGAGAGACAGTTTAATCAGGTACCATGGGGAGAGGGGCTGATCTCATGGGACTGTGTCGCAGAACACGTGTCCTACAGCTTCACTCCAGGACAATATGGTTCCCTGCCACAGTGACTGGGAGAGAGACAGCCGCGGGGAGAAGGTGCGGGGAGGACACAGGTCCCCTAGATCCCTGGAATTTAAGCTCAGGCCCGGAAGGAGGCCCGCCAGGATTTGGCCGGGGAGATTAAACCCATTGAGTCTGGCTTCCAGAGGTGTCTGGCTCCGCAGGGCTGGCCCTGAGTCCAGCACCTTCCCTGGTGCCTACAGTGAGAAGACCAGTGCTCTGACTGGCTTATTGGACTTCAAAGACTGTAATCTCTTGAAGTAAGGCACTCGTTTGGAAATCCATAGGATTTTTTAATGAAATGTGGGTTTTTTTCCCTATTTATTTATTTATTGGATACAGGGTTTCACTAATTAGTTCAGACTTGTAGTGATTTTTCTGTCTCAGCCTCCCTAGCACTGGAATTACAGGCGTGCAACACCACACTTGATTTCAGTGGCCAGCTCAGTGCACCCAGGAGATGGGGCTGGCAAGGCATGTGCTGCCAGGGATTGAACCCTAGTCCCTGGGCTTGCCTAAGCAGGCACTTAGTCAACTGAGCTATCTCGCCAGCTCTTCCCCTCTTTTTATCAGTATTATCTTTATTTCTTTATTAGACTGTCTTTTTTTCTCTTTTCCTTTCTTGTTTTTCACTTTTTTTTCTTCTATTTCTTTACTAAGTTTTAAAATTATTTATCCTTTTTCTTATTTTTGTTGTTTTTTTTTAGTTAATATGATGAATTACCATAATTCAGGCACCGATTTCCCGCCATTTCTATGCTAATACATATAATATTAAGCTTTATAAACCTATAGATAATTAAATATATTTTACTATGGTTGAATATTGTTATATTGTTAATGTTGGTAAAGTTCTTCTATTGGGTATTTATTATAAATGAGTATCTAGTTTTTCCTGTTGTTTATACTATAATTATAGATCTCTTTTGTATGGCTAAAGGTGATACATTATTGGTTCTTAGGGTTGGTCAACATCCAGTTTAAGGGCTGGGGAGATGGCTCAGTAGGATAAGCACTTGCCTAGCAAGTGCAAGGCCCAGAGTTCAATCCCTAGTTCTGCTCAAAAAAAAAAAAAAAAAAAAAAAAAAAAAAAAAAAAAAAAAAAAAAAAAAAAAATCCAGTTTATATTTAATGCAATTATTGTTAATTTTACTATTTTATCCAAGGTGAGATAGTTATTACTATCAATTGGTTTTCTCTGTATTCCAGTATCTGAATTGCCTGGGAGTTATAAACAGTACAGCTAGCTATTTATTCTGCAAGCCCTGGGTACTGGGCCAAATAAATTGCAATCTCATCAGCAAATAAATGGAGGTGAGTGGATCCTGAGACAGAGGTAAAGAACAACACTTACCTATGCCCTGACTTTTTTTTTTTTTCTGTATTATAGGAAAGGGTCTACAGGGTATTCAGGGTCTTACTACTAGATAGAACTTGTAGTGATTCTCCTATTGACAGCCTCCCAAGTGCTGGGATTACAGGCCCGCACCACCACACCCAGTCTCAATTGCTGTCTCATAGTGGGATTGAACTCAAGCTCTTGTGCTTGCTAGGCAAGTGTTTATTCTACTGAGCTATCTCACCGGCCCCTTGCAGGCACTTTAATCCCTGAGTTATTTGGCCACCCAAGAAGACATTTTTGAAAAGTAGAGGTTAACTAAAGAATTCTTCATACTAGCAACAAAGTTACTCACTGTAATTAAAACAAACAAAGACTTGAAACATGAGAAAACAAGCCAACATGGAACAGCCTGTAATCTCAGCATTTGGGAGGCTGAGACTAGAGGATCTTGTGAATTCATGACCAGGCTGGGCTACAAAATGAGCTCAAGGCCAGCATTGCAAGACCCTGTCTCAGAAAGACAAAAAAGAAAGAAAGAAGAAAGAAAGAAAGAAAGAAAGAAAGAAAGAAAGAAAGAAAGAAAGAAAGAAAGAAAGAAAGAAGAAAGAAAGAAGAAAGAAAGAAAGAAAGAAAGAAAGAAAGAAAGAAAGAAAGAAAGAAAGAAGAAAGAAAGGAAGAAAGAAAAGAAAACAAAGCAACAAATGTCTCCCTCCCCTCCAAATTTTTTTTTTTTTTATTTTTGGCAGAACTGGGGATTGAACTCAGACCCTTGCACTTGCCAGGGAAGCGCTTATTCTACTGAGTCATCTCCCTGGCCCCCCAAAATTTAAAAACAAACAATCAAACAAATGTCTCCCAAAACTCCTAACTTTCTAAGAGCTGATCTGGGGGAGACAAAAGGGAGGAAAACAAAAGCTACACCAATGAAATCTCTAAAAGGGTAACAGGGGAGATAACAAAATAAATCAGTAAAGGGCCAGCCAGATAGCTCAGCAGATTTAAAGCACCACACCTTCTTAGGCAGATGCAGGGGCTGGGGTTTCATTCCTTGGCCTGCTGTGCTGAGATAGCAAATGAGACTGGGTGTAGTGGCGGCATGGGTAATCTCAGCACTTAGGAAGCTGAAAAATAGGAGGATAGGGACTGGGGACTGGCTCAGTAAAATAAGTGCTTCCCTGGTAACTGCAAGGGCCTGAGTTCAATCCCTGGTTCCGCAAAAAAAAAAAAAAAAAAAAAAGGAGGATCACTACAAGTCCGATTTGTGTAGTGAAACCCTGTAGATCCTGTACTAAATACGTTAAAAAGAAATTAACATACAGCTTTCTGCTGGTGGACACCGCAGAGGAAGCGTCATCAGTCTCTCTTCCGATTGTCGTCATGTCTAAGTCAGAGACTCCCAAGGAGCCCGAGCAGCTACGGAAGCTCTTCATTGGAAGGCTGAGCTTTGAAACAACTGATGAGAGTCTCAGGAGCCATTCTGAGCAATGGGGAACACTCACAGACTGTGTGGTAATGAGAGACCCAAACACCAAGCATTCCAGGGGCTTTGGGTTTGTCACAAATGCCACTGTGGAGTAGGTGGATGCACCCATGAATGCAAGGCCACACAAAGTAGAGGGAAGAGTTGTGGAACCAAAGAGAGCTGTCTCAAGAGAAGATTCTCAAAGACCAGGTGCACACTTAACAGTGAAGAAGATCTTTGTTGCTGGCATTAAAGAAGATACTGAAGAACATCAGCTACCAGATTATTTTGAGCAATATGGAAAAATCGAAGTGATTGAAATTATGACCAAACGAGGCAGTAGAAAAAAGAGGGGCTTTGCTTTTGTAACCTTTGATGACCATGATTCTGTGGATAAGATTGTCATTCAAAAATACCACACTGTGAAAGGCTACAACTGTGAAGTGAGGAAAGCCCTGTCCAAGCAAGAGATGGCTAGTGCTTCATCTAGCCGAAAGGTCGAAGTGGTTCTGGAAATTTTGATGGTGGTCATGAAGGTGGTTTTGGTGGCAATGACAGTTTCAGTCGTGGAGAAAACTTCAGTGGTCGAGGTGGCTTTGGTGGCAGACGTGGTGGGGGCGGATATGGTGACAGTGGAGATGGCTACAATGGATTTGGTAATGATGGAAGCAATTATGAGGTGGTGGAAGCTATAACGAATTTGGCAGTTACCACAGTCAGTCTTCAAATTTTGGACCCATGAAGGGAGGTAACTTTGGAGGTAGGAGCTCTGGGCCCTATGGTGGCCAATATTTTACCAAACCATGAAATCAAGGTGGCTATGGTGGCACCAGCAGCAGCAGTAGCTATGGCAGTGGCAGCAAGTTTTAAACACTTCCAGGAAACAAAGCTTAGCAGGAGAGGAGAGCCAGAGAAGTGACAGGGAAGCTACAGGTTACAACAGATTTGTGATCTCAGCCAAGCACAGTGGTGGCAGGGCCCGGCTGCTACAAAGAAGACATGTTTTAGACAATACTCATGCGCATGGGCAAAAAACTCGAGGACTGTATTTGTGACTTACTGTATAACAGGTTATTTTAGTTTCTGTTCTGCGGAAAGTGTAAAGCATTCCAACAAAGGGTTTTAATGTAGACCTTTTTTTGCACCCATGCTGTTGATTGCTAAATGTAATAGTCTGATCATGATGCTGAATAAATGTGTCTTTTTAATAAATAAATAAATAAATAAATAAATAAAAAGAAATTAACATAAGATGAATAAAGCATATAAAACCCCAAATAACCATTATCAGAAAAGAAGTACCACAATGTGCATCATAGTCAAGAGAATCTTAAAAGCTTTTAAAGTTAGGCATGGTATCTACCTGTCATTCCAGCACTTGGGAGGCTCAGGCAGGAGACTGATCATATGTTTGAGGCCAGCCTGGATTACCTAGGAAGCTAAAGTCCAGCCTGAACTACATAGCTACACTGCCTCAAAAAAACATAAATAAATAAATAAATAAATAAATAAATAAACAAATAGCTGTTACAGAAAAGCTAAAAACAAAACAAACAAAAATTTATAAAGGAAACTCATAAGAATTACATCAGATTTTTCAACATAAGCCTTAAAGGCAAGAGATCGCAAATGTCGCAAATGAAGTATTTCAAGTTCTTAAAAGCAAACTAGGAAGGGGCTGGGGAAATGGCTCAGTAGAATGAGCACTTGCCTGGCAAGCACAAAGGGCCTGAGTTCAATCCCTGATTCCCTGGTTCCACCAAAAAAAAAAAAAAAAAAAAACTAAGGAAAGAAAGGGAATTACAACAACAAAATAACACAATTGGTGAAATAAGCCAATATCTATTAGTTACGACCATCAGTACAGGTCATTTTAAAAGAGAGCCTGAGGGGGAAAAAGAGAATTAAAAATAAATAAAGGAGAGCCTGGGGACACAGCTCAGCAGCACAAGCATCTGCCTGACAAGTGCAAGGTCCTGGGTTGGATACTGGGTTTAAAAAACAAACAAACAAACAGTAAATTAAGTACTGTTTTTTGTTTGTTTGTTTTGTGGCCCTGAGGATTGAACTCAGGCCCTTGTGCTTGCCAGACAAGTACTTATTCTACTGACCTATCTCTCCAGTTCCTATGTTTTTGAGACAGGGCCTCACTATGCTGTTCAGGCTGGCCTTGAGTTCACTTTGTAGCCCAGGTTGGTCTCAAATTTGAAATGATCCTCTTGCTTCACCCTTCAGAGTCCTAGAATTACAAGCATGTGTTACCAAGTCCAGCTAATAACTATCAATTTAATGGTTTCAGTTTGCTGATCAAAAGGCAGAAATTAGTAGAATGTACCAAGAATCAAGATTCAACAATGAGGGGCTGGGGAGATGGCTCAGCAGAGTAAGTGCTTCCCTGGCAAGTGCAAGGGCCTGCGTTCAATCCCTGGTTCTGCCATGCCCAGTCCCTATCAGCACACCAGGACTTAAACCCCATCCTGCGGCTGCTTAAACTGGCACTTTAGTCCACTGAGCTATCTGGCTGGCCAACACTTCCAATTTTAAGAAGAGCTGTGTGTTTCCTTTAGTTCTGTATATCCTGCTTATAGTGAACAAAAATGGCCTTGCACCACAGTGTTGCAGACATATGTGCCTTTTGGGAGTCTGGCTCCCAGCAGGCTTGCCCAGGCTCCATGATGACAGAAAGGTCGAGAAATACATGTCACCCACAAAATTCATAGACTGAACTCAAAATTTGGAAAACAATACAAGAACACCTTGGTTCATAAATGCTTCTAGGACCAGGGAGATAGCTCAGTAGAATAAATGGCTGTCTAACAAGTGCAGGGTCCTGAGTCACCGGTATGGCCCCCAATAAATAAATACAAAATAAATAAATAAATAAAATAAGCAATTAATTTCTCAAACAATTTGGTTCACAAACAGAGGCACTTTGTAAAATTTTACTTCCATTTGCAGTTGCATCAGGTGGCAAAGAGTGCCTTGACCCTCTTCCCCACACAAACACAAGTGCAGCCATCTTCCTCAAAATTATAAAACAAGTTAAATCTGTCGGCTAACGTGCCATTGCAGCCCACGCAACACAACTTCCAAAACAAGCAAAAATAGCTATCCTATATTCAGATAAACTGATTTTAAGCTCAAACTGATCTGTAGGGACAAAGAAGGTCACTTGGTTACTTAAGGAAACCATTCAACAGGAGGGAATAACAATTATACATGCATCAAACAACAATGTACCCTACTTCATAAAACAAACACTGTGGGACATAAAAGATCAGAGAGGGCTGGGGCGGTCACTCGGAGGTCTAAAGGCCTGCCTGGCAAGTGCAAAGACTCAGCTTCAATCCCAGTTACCACATGGCATGCCAGCACCAGAACCCCAGGTGCACTGTGCTGTCCTGAAACTGGACGTGGTGGCGCTGGGGCAGCTGAGATAGGAGGATCATTATGAGCCTGAACTGTATAGCTAGACCCTGTATCAACAACAACAAAAATCAGATAAATATCAGTTGGCTATAGTGGGGGACTTCAATACCCCATATCACAAATAGGTTAAATAAAGAAATAAATGAAGAAAGCCTCTGAAGAAATGGGCTTGATGTATTTCTACAGAGCATTCCACCCAACAACAATAGAACACAAATTCTTCTTGGTACCATGTGGAACTTTCTCCAAAATATAGCAGATAGTGCCAGGCTTGGTGGTGTATGCCTATAATCCCAGCACTCGGGAGGCTGAGGCAGGAGGATTGTTGTGAGTTCGAGACCAGCGTGAGCTCCAAAGTGAGCTTAAGGCCAGCCTGAACTGTATAGTGAGACCCTGTCTCAAAAAGAAGAAGAAGAAAAAAAAAAAATATATATATATATAGCCAGGGAGAT